>BQNB010012501.1:0-65000 GCA_026074375.1 Tanacetum coccineum
GGCACGTGTCCAAAAGTAAATCGAGTGGGGGGAGACGCGATTTAAATGGGTATTTTGAATAAATGTGTTTGTCAGGGATATTGTGAGACAACACAAATTTCAACCGGGTACTGCGAAATTTTTCGCAAAAAACTTATACGCAACACATACATATTAAAAAAAAAGTTACAGTACGTTACTACTACAATTGGACAAAAGTAACAAAAACCGCGAATTGTTATAAAATCCAACACATCTCCAAAACTTAAAACAATTTCGTCATAAATGAAACAAAAAGCATGATTTGCAAAAAATTTAAACCCCAAAACGAAATAATTTAACTTTTTAAGCAAGGCGCCCAAATGGCCAAATCTCAAATCTTTAAATCTGAAACCGATGTTTTCCGCCACCTCATCAATCCAAATCCCCTCTTATTTACCACGTGTCACCTCCTCATTCGTCCCTAAAATATTTCAACCCAAAATCAAATTTTTTCAAACACACAAAAACTGGCGGCATAAAACTTTTTAATTTTTTATAAACATTTATAAATAAAAAAAAACGCACACACTCATTTCACACACACAAAGACATATTTTCATTCTCAAATCATCAAGCAAAAACTAAATGGCTGATCAAGAAAACAATTCTAGAATAATGACACGTAATGCAAAGAAAAGAGCATTAGAAGCAATTCATTCACAGTCTCAACCGATGAAGAAAACAAGAGTTGTTTTGGGTGAGATTTCTAATAATATTAGATCCGGCCACCCGGTTATGGCTGAAAAACCCAAATCCAATAAATCGAAGAAGGCAAAAAAGGCGCGTGTTGGTGAACAAGTTATTGTTGCGGAGAATGAGAAAAGAAGTGATCCTCAGATGTGTGATGATTATGTTACTGATATTTATGACTATTTGCATAATATGGAGGTATGTATTGTTTTCCCCAATTTTATTTAACATATGTTTTGTTAATTGATTTAGGGTTTTGATTGATGATTACTTTATAAACTGTATTTTATCTATTGGGTTTGAATAGTGTTTAATTCTATTGATTCAGTGCCTAATCTTTGGGTGTCAGTTAAGTATTTTGTAAGAAATAATTGGATTTACGGTTTGCGATTAAATTTATAGGATTTATTTGGAAATTAATCTCATATTTATTGTTGTTGATTACAAATAAATAAATTGATTTTATGTGTTTGAAATTAATCTAGACATTTCAAATAATTTGTATCTATTTGGATTAAAGGATTTCTATACTAAGGTATAAATAATTTTGAACTTGATTTGATTTTTTTCATTGCTGTTTTTAAGTGATTAAGGTTATACAGTTGGGATGTTATTGAATATTTGTGTATTTGATTGGAAATACAGAAAGAGGTTAAGAGAAGACCAATGGCGGATTATATTGAAAAAGTGCAAAAGGATGTTACTGTAAACATGAGGGCGATATTGGTTGATTGGTTAGTTGAGGTTGCTGAGGAGTATAAGCTTCTTCCGTACAGTTTGTATTTGACGATTTCGTATATTGATCGGTATTTGTCGGTTAATGTACTTAATAGGCAGAAGCTTCAGCTTCTTGGTGTTTCTTCGATGCTTATTGCTGCGTAAGTACTAACATTTGTTGATGGTTTTGTTGTTGTTGTTGTTGTTGTTGTTGTTGTTGTTGATGGTTATTGAGTGTTAATGATTTTGTGTTCTGTTGAACAGGAAATATGAAGAGATTACTCCACCACAGACCGAGGATTTTTGTTATATTACTGATAATACGTACACTAAGCAAGAGGTGGTGAAAATGGAAGCTGATGTGCTTAAAGCACTACATTTTGAAATGGGAAATCCCACTGTGAAATCCTTCCTTAGGTATGAGTGTTTTATTTTTTTAAATTGTCGATTTGAATATAAAAAACGTAAGTTGCTGTTGTATTGACCGTGCAATTTTTTTGCTCATTAACTAACTTGAGATACCTTTGACTTGTTGTTTAACAGACGATTTACCAAGGTTGCTCAAGACGATTATGAAGTAAGCTTCAATTCCTTTTTCGTGGTATTGCATTGATGAAAGATATTGTGGTTGGTGTGTTTAAGTTCTAATTAATGTATCTTTTGCAATCCACAGACGCTGAATTTGCAGTTGGAGTTCTTGGGTTACTATTTGGCCGAATTAAGCTTGTTAGAGTATGGTTGCCTCAAGTTTTTGCCTTCTATGATAGCGGCATCTGTTACATTTCTTTCTAGATTTACTCTCAAACCGAGATCCCATCCATGGGTAAGATTGCACTACCTAAATGACTAAATTATCACCTTTTGTTTTGAATGATGATTTGAATTCTAATAATTTTCATATTGCTTACAGAATTCAGCTCTGGAGCAACTCTGTGGATATAATCCGTCTGACTTGAGAGAATGTGTTCAAGTTTTACATGATCTGCAGTTAAGTAGAAGAGCAGCTGCGTTGGTGGCAATCAGAGAAAAATACAAGCAACAAAAGGTATGTCTTTCAATACTCAGTATCATAATTTCAGTTACATGATTTTTGCTGTCATCATCTGATCTAAATTTCTGATTTCTTTATAACAGTTCAAATGTGTCTCGGAATTGTCATCTCCATCTGAGATTCCAGATTCCTTTTTTGAATGTGTCAAAGAGTTATAGTTACTTGACTTAAAAATGCAGCGAAGATAATAATGGATGTGATGCCTTGATACGTGATGAATAGTCAGAAGCTTAACATTAGTCAGGAATTGCTGTTGGTTTGGCTCAGTTGGGGTATCTTATGGTCCGATTATTATCAAAAGCCGTTTATCCAGAATGACGTGCTTGTTAGCTCTCCTAACACTAGCTAGAAGCCTAGAAGTATGACTGACATTGTTCTTTAGATATCCCGTTGTGGATAAAGGTTGGATTTTTGGCTGTTTTGGAACATAATGTATGATAAAGAATTTGTTTGTTAGTATGAGATGGTTACATTTGTCAGATTCAGTTGTTGATTGCAATTCTTACTTCAGAAACCTGATTTAGATTAGTACTCATTGATTAAGAAAGTCAATTATAAAATCATGTTTTGCAAGTCATGTATAAGAATCAGAGATATTCAGATTTTTTAGTAGGAACTTTGATACTGTAAATTTATACAGTAGTTGTTATTGGTTATTGGATCCCTATTTTCTAGCAACATGAGCAGGCCCAGCTCTTATGAGCCCAACACCAGTCATTATTTTAACTTTTAAGTACCTTTGTTCTGTTTTAATAAAAGGAGCCGAGAAGTCGAGACCCTTTGTGTGCACAGCATGATTGTTCGCGCGTTGTTGCTTGGCGTTAATTTTTTGTTTGGCCTTTTCTTTTTGGTAAGTATAGGGCGGTTTATTTTGAATATTTTCGGAATCATTAAGGTGTAAGAATGTGTCTTATGCGGGTTAGATGTTGGTGTTTTTTTTACGGTATTTAACGTGTGTTTTAAGTCGGTTTACTTGGATGTTTGGTTGTATTTTGTGCGGATTTATTTTTTCGGTCTCATGTTTTATAGTTTGTTTTTTTCTTATATGTGCTTATGTGTTGAAGCTCATGTTTAAAACTTTGTTTTTTTGCTATATGAGTTTTTTTTAATATAATTTTATGGGATTTCGGTTGGATATGTGTTATGTATTTGTGCTTATGGTTTTTGGTGGAGTAAAACGATATTGTTTAATGCCATTTTTAGTATACATATTAATTATGTATTATATATTTGATAAGTATCGTAAATAGTTAAAAGTTGAGAGTACGATTTGTAAATTTTTTTCCTTTATTTTTTGTGCACATTGTTTTTATATTGTCTACTTGTATATTTCACGTTATTATACTCACAATAAAAAAAAAAACCTAAATAGGCCGGCCGAAACCGGGAGCCAAAAAAACTACTGTAGCTTGTGGCACAAAACGGCAACCTTTCAAGCCGTTAGTAGTATATATAGTAATTCATATGATTATAGTTAACGACCCAATTTATCAATCTGTTATGTGGTATGGCTCTCCACAAATGGATTGCTTTCATGTTTGATACGTAACTTTTGGAAAACGTTGAACATATGTTTTGTCCATTTAGTCCCTTCCCTCATTCAAACTTGGCGTCCAACAAATGTCCAACAAATGAAACTGGATTGGATTAAAGTCATTGGGCTGGAGCATGAGCAATGCTTAAGTTGAACAATAACAAAAGGCAAAAAAACAACGTCGTATAACTTGACAAATGTGTATGATTATAATATCTTAAATGTTAAGGATATGTTTGGTATCAATTGTTTAGGAGTATTTTAAAACAACTGGTGATTAGTGTTTTACACAAAATGCTTGTTTGGAAACAAGCAATTAGTATTCTTACTTTTTTTAAACGCGTCAAATCAAAATACTACTTTTAATAGTATCTACGAGCAATTCTTAAACTTGTGGGAGTAGGCGTGAGCCTCACTCCGTGAGAGGCCACTCACGGGCGAACCCCCAAATACACAAACCAAAGTCACGCATGAGTTATGGAAAAAAGAAGCTCGAATGGTGACTGGCTCACCATGCATGAGTGTGTAATTTTTGTGGGCCCCCTTATTTGGTTTTCGTTGAGTTTTATAAAATAGAATTAAATTTTACACTACCTCATTTTTCAATTATAAGTACCTATAAACTTCACTATTTTTATACACATCTTTTTATATTTTTATACAAACAACATATATTACATTCATCATTATCAAAAATTCAAAATGGATTTCGATACCGTTTAAACTCTCTCAACTATGTACCGTAAAACCTCTTACTCTCTATAAATACCTCTTTACCATCATTCATTTTTTTCACACAACAGACACTATGGCTACTGAACCAAATGATGTGAGACTAAATATCCTTAGGCGACTACGGGAAGAACTTGAAGCTGAGGTCGCACTGACGAACATTTTTATACACATTTTTTCATATTCTTCTCCAACAACATATATTTCATTCCTCGTTATCGAAATAGATTTTGATACCGTTTAAACTCTCTCAACTATGTACCATAAAACCTCTTACCCTCTATAAATACCTCTTTACCATCATTCATTTTTCACACACCTTCTTTTAAACTCTCTCAACTATCATTCATTTTTTCACACAACGGACACTATGGATTCTGAACCAAATGATGTGAGACTAAGTATCCTTAGGCGACTACGAGAAGATTTTGAAGCTGAGGTCGCATTGGCGAACAAGTTTGTTGGACATGTTGACTCGCTGTCTTGATCAAATGCGTAGCCATGGTCCTGAAATAATAAGGGTGGGTTCGCTGCCAAATCATCCCCTTATCAACTACGGTTTGCATACTCTTCAAAGGACGACTGGAGCCGATATGAGAAACACAAACAACTTGGTGGCGGCTAGGAACGAATTGCTTCGAAGCATTGCTGAGAAGGAAGAATTCTCTAACAATTACAGAGCAATGTAAAAGCTCGAATCATGTTTTAGTTTATTTATTTCGTACGCTTATGTTTTTAATTATCTATGTAACATTTTTAATTTATGAATAAAAGTTGTATTTATTAGAATTAATGGAATTTAGTCTGTTTCAATAAAAGTTCTTAATTTCGTACGTTTATGTTAATATTTACGTTTTAAGTTTATGAATAAAAGTATTTAAATAAAAAAATAGGTATAAAAGGTGAGGAGTAGTGACCAAAATACTTGAATGATGAGAGCGAGTGAAGAGAAGTGAGAGGAGAGAGAAAGACAATGTGACGATGAGGTGAATGGTGAGCTCTGGTCACCACTCCTGATGTGTCGTTGTGTGGTGTATATTTTATTGATTCAAGTTTTAAATTTATATTTTGTCGACTAAACTAAAAAAACACTTTAACGGGCAGTGTACCCGATTGGTAGTATTTTCGTGGTAAGTAGGGTTTCAAACACTTGAAGCGATGTTAAATATATCAATTTAAGTAATATATTGGTTATCTAATCTATGTTAATTCTATCATATTCTAAACCTATGTCAGTTCATAAATCTATATTCTAACGGGGGAAAAAGGGGGGGTTTTGCTGAGAGACTGACACAGTTTGGTTGGCGACTACAATCAATTCAAGGCACTTTAACCCACGCAAGAAAACAAACAAAATGTTAGCCTCAAAATATTGAGCCGAACAGGAAGTTTGTTCATTACGTGTACGAGTCTCGGTCATTTAATTAGTTAATGTTGTAATAGTATAATATCGGGAATTGGGCTCGATAGTTAATCTAATCTTGTATATGTTTCGGGTTTAATCCCAAGCAAAACCCGAGCCCGGGTCCTAGTTAAATATCTCGCGCGTCATTTAACGCGACGGGGTATATAAACTCTTTTCTATTTAGAAAAGAGTTAGTTGTTAAAAAAAAAATATTTTCCTTTTCCAAAATTCTCTCATCTCTCTCTCTCTCTTCTTTCTCTCTCTAAAACAACTCACTCTCTTTCTCTTTTCTAGATCAAATTCGTGTATGATATATATGTTATGAAGTGATTACGGGAACAAAAGATAAAAGAGCGGTCGAGCCAAATATAAGAAAACTGTATTAACCATTATTAATCCGATTAGAAAGTTGGTTTGTTTATTAAGTGCAATGATTTCTTCTCTCGAGGTGGCATATCATTCTTAAGACTTAGGCGTTACATCATCCTAAGACCTAGACACATTAATTCTGTCACAATTAAAGCATCCGCATAAAGCATCCTTATTTGCTGATTATAATCTATCTTAGGGATTAAAGCAATGGTGATCTTGTTAAACCCTAGCTCATAGAGACTTTACCCACTTACCGCTTAATGGTAATTTATACACTAGTAGTCCACTTGTCCAACTATCCAATGGAATCAGAACGTTACTTGTTGAATTATCTAGGTCACCTGCTAGTCAACACGATCAATAAACCATTGGCAATATCCAATTAACTAGTTAAGCCCGAAGCGTATCCTAGACACAGATTTAGAAGGACAATATTTGTGATCCTATGATTCTAGATGTATAAATTACTATATGGAGAGCTATCCCAGACTCTAGATTTACTTGGTCCGTATCACTAGATCCAGTTGAATGATAGGTCGCATACAAAAGCGCGTAAACAAGTATAAATTGATAAACATAAACAAGCATTCAACGATAAATCAAGAAATCGAGATAAACAAATACCAAACATTCAGATCTTCATAATAATGGCTAATACCCGAAGGTATTAGCCTTCAAACGTCATAATGAATACAAAAGCAATTATTTAGCCAAGGTAAACTAACCGAGTTAACGAATGATACCAAAAGCTGAACGATTACTAAAGTATATAAAATTACAAGTTGTCTCCTATGGAATTGATAGCGTTGCTCGACCTCTTCTGCTCTTTTTCTCCTCTGAAAATCGACTTTTATGGTTTAGGTATCGAGAATATGATTTAGCACACTTAAAACTCGTTTTTGAGTTTTTTATTTATAAGGTCTGGAAGTCGGTTCGATACGTCGTATCCAAGGATTGGACACGACATATTGGGGATTTCTTAGAGTAGGGACCACGCTTGATATCTTCCAGAATATTCACATACTATATCTTCGATACGGCCTATTGAGATCTTTTGGATACGTCGTATTGGGCTTTATTCCTTTGTGGTCTTTGGTGAGTGCAGACACGGATACTCCGTATCTTCCTTGATGGATACGGCGTATTGGTCTTCAAAATAGTAATCTTCAAAATATCTTTATTTAAGCTCCAAAATGCGCGCCTTTTGCTAATTTTTCCACAAGTACTCCGTTAATTACTGCAGTCTCAAATACAAACAAACGATTAAAGTAACAATTGATTGCACATAACTATACCAAAATGGGTTAATAACATCAGGATAAATTGATGCTATAAATAGACGTTATTTGAGCTTCTGTCATTAAATATCCCCATATTGATTATAATTTGTCCTCAAGTAGCCTTTAGAAGTTTATAAAAATGTATCCCTAAGGATATTTTCCGTTAAAGCATTTATTCGATCCATTACAAGTACACAACCAAACACCTCACGAAATAGGAAGATGAAAACACTCAAATTACTCAACTAATCTATGTGGTAACATATAACTAATTCGCTCAATTGCTCGGTCGTGACGAGTATTCTATCATAAGCTTGGCAAGGATACACATCTCCACCACTAAAGCCAAGGAGTAACAAGTTTATAAAGGTAAATATGGGTTTTCGTATGGAAAGGCTTACGGTTGATCATTCTACAATCTTTCACCAGAAGTACCACTCCAACAAGGCAGCTGAAGCACACATACATGGCTGTAACGACAGAATAGACATGTGTGTTCGATCACATCCCCATTCGAATTTAACCAACGGTTAGGATGAAGAATGATATAGGGTAGGAACCTTCTAACTTTCACCAAAAGTCGTAAACCAGCGAGGCAGCTAAGACATGCATACATGGCCGTAACGACGGAATAGACATGCACGCTCGAACAAGTCCTTATTCGCGTAAAACCATCGGCTAATCATTAGGTGAGAGGGAAGTAAATTGTTGTTAAATAAAAATCAAGAAACAAATAGATTAAGCCTAAAGTACAAGTTGCTAGACACTTTTCCTGACCGTTACCATGATAAAGACACGACTATTTACAACGTCTTGATCATCGATAAAAAACAACAACCTAAGTTGGCGTTCCCGTAACGGTCAACTTCCCAATCATCCCAAAACTTTACATACTCTACAAGGTAAGTGGCCATATCTTCCACTTTGTACAATACTCTACATCGTTGATCTTTTTAGACGTATAAACAAATAATCGATCCTTCGTGTAATTCCTTCGGTAATGCTCTTGCGAAAAGATTATTTTCAAACTTTCCTTCTCTTTTTTTGTTGCAATTTTTCTCATTTTTTTTGATTTTTTTGCTAACTATGCTTCAAATCTCAGTGTAGTTTCACCATCTTCACGATCATAATAATTCCGGATAATTTCTTCGATAGTTCTTCGTTCTTCGGACTCACCAATAATTGTGATGGTAGTAAAATCACATGAGTTTTGACTACTAATATACATTCTCATTTGCAATGTGCAAATTTCCAACCGCACCAAAGATAGAAAATGACACAAGACTCGAGAAATACAAACTTTACACTTTAAGCAACTAGCAACTGTAAATTAAACTTAATCTAACAGGGTAGGCTAAGGTGTAAGGGTGTAACAAAACAAATAGTTGGTGTAATTCCTAAAGGATTGGCTCTACGGGTTGTTCTAGTGGATCTTCACTCTAAAGATGAGAGTGGAAAAGGGTTTAAACTGGAGGTTAACTAACCGGTGTAGTTAGTTAATAAGCAACATGTACATGCGATTTGGGTGTAATCCTAAAATTTACCAATATAAACAAGTTACTCCAATTAAATCAATAATACTCATTATTGTGGTCTCGAGTGATATACCAAGCCAAGTTCTAAAGTCTACAACATCACCGGCACACTCATATTTTGTGGAATTTGGGTAAACATTTGGAAACGGATAGGCTAAATTCTCACAATATCTAGCAAGGGTTATTGTGTGCGGGCTATGTATCAAGTAATTTCACAAAAGTATGGTTGATTTTTTTTAAATTTGAGCATAATTTAAGCATTTTAATGTGAAAATTAGGACCAGTAAACATTCTAATTCCATCCCCTCACTTGAGTTATAAAACGTTTTCGTTGTATAGATAACACATTAAATACGGGAATTTAAAAAGAATTAGAATGAGAAACTCCCCTGATATTTGCTCGGTAGATTCTCCAAGTTGCGTTTACGAGCAAGATTGTGTGCTGAAAAAGCGTCTGAATCCTAGCACGAACAACACACACACAGAATTCCAGAAAATATGCATTCCACCAACTTCGTCGATATTTCTTTCATGAGGTCCTGTATAAAATATAGGAAGAACATGTGCATTCCTATCTTGGTACCTACGGTTAATTTAAACTAAACTAAACTAAATACGAGTCAGTTTTGGTAGATACGGCGTATCAGGTTAGTGAATACGCCGTATTCCAGAACTGACAATAATGTTTTTAAAGTGCAATAAAAAATTAAAGACTGATAACGTCCAGACAATCAATACGCCGTATGGTATGGGGCGGATACACCGTATTGATGTCTGGGAAGACAGACTCGATAAAATTAAATAACAATCCAAGTTGTCTCCCGAGAAGCACTTTTGTTTACAGTAAAGTCTTTAAGTTAGACTTGTCTTTAGCTTCTCTTTACTATTCCATCTCTTGTGATCGTAAGATCGTCGTATTCGTCTTCATTTACAGCAACATACTCTTCATCATTATTGAACGAATATTTGATCATCATATATCTCCTTATATTGCACACCGGCATCTCATATAATTCCTCTCTCTCATTATCTTCATGATTTATCTCATAAGCATCATCATAGTTTGTATATATGTTCCATCGTCTCATTTGTTCATAACGTGACTCATCATCATCATCGATAAATCCTTCCATGATAGCTTTGTTTCTTAAAGCCTCATCTTTAAGTTCACTATCTTCCAAAGCCTCGTACCACTCGTAATCCTGATAATGGAGTTGGTTTCTAATAATGTAAGTTCCTGGTAAGTTTCCTTCATTACAGTATCCATCATCCATCCAACTACATGTTGGCCATTCCGAACATCCAGTCTTATAGTTGAAAGACTTGCAAGTATGTTTAACTTGGGTGGGTTTGGTCTAAACTCCAGCGTTAGTCCATGGCTTCTCATCTACCCATGGTACGTCCTTATTCCATTCATAGATCCAATCATCCTTGTAATCTTCATAGGTTTTGAATCCCTCAATGTCCTTAGTAAGTAAGTCTGGATCGATTTGTAAAAGATAGTTAAATTCTTTGAATGCCTTGCACATAGGTATTTCAAAATCAAATAAACTAGTGTCGATCCTAAAGACTTCAGCAACTTCATCCATATCATCAGAAGACTCTTCATCTGTGAGCTCAACCTCATCATCTCCTCTGATCTAGTAAATCCATAACGCTTTCATAGTATAATGATCCATTGTCTTGTAGTTGAAAATTTTTGATCCCAACCATTCAGTAAATGCAACATCAGACGAATCATATCCCATGTCATCATCAACTTCATGCTCTGAATCATCATCTATTTTCGAGTCACATGAGATATTAGCAACTTCAACTTCATATGTGAATAAATCATCATCCATTCTGCTTAATCGATTGACCTCATTGTTGAAAGCTTCAACTGGTGTATCGCAAGTGAGCGAAACATCTTCGACCTTAATATCCTTGATTTTCTCGAACTCTCCTTTGATGACCTTTGTCATTCTTACTGAAAATACCCAGAAAACTATCAGTAGAACCAGCGGGAGAAAGGTATTAAAAAAATTTAGGCTTTAAGTTCGAGAATGGAAAAGAACTTTATCAGATGATCGATACGCCGTATTCAATAGAAGTGAATACGCCGTATTAATCAATTTGAATGAATACGCTGTATTGGACAAAAAGTTGGATACGTCGTATCCGATGGAAGTGGATACGCCGTATTCAGCTATCGACCAGAACAGTGTATTAAGAAAAACAATTAAATGCGCAAACAATTAAACAAACAAATAAACAAGCAAACTAAACTAACAAATATACAAAAATATACAGAATATACAAGAATATACACTAATCTAAATTACACTACTCCTAAGGGTTAGATCTAATCTAATGTTAAAAACCAAAATATCAAATAAAAATCAAGATTAATTTTCACTCTCCGGCAACGGCGCCAAAAACTTGATGTGTCGTTGTGTGGTGTATATTTTATTGATTCAAGTTTTAAATTTATATTTTGCCGACTAAACCAAAAACAACACTTTAACGGGCAGTGTACCCGATCGGTAGTAGTTTCGTGGTAAGTAGGGTGTCGAACACTTGAAGCGAGGTTAAATCTATCAATTTAATTAATATCTTAGTTATCTAATCTATGTTAATTCTATCCTATTCTAAACCTATGTCAGTCCTAATCTTAATTCTAACGGGAAAAGGGGGGTTTCAGCCTGAGAGACTGGCACATTTTGGTAGGTTTGTGATGTTAGGTCTCATTTATCTTGAATTCAAACAATATCGCATCATGGAAGCATGTGTGAATGTAGAGGATGACAAGTTTCAATTTCAAAATGATATTAAAATGGAGGGACAATGGAAGAAGTTAGTTACAAGGGCAATCACACTCTAATTGAAGATTTTGAGGGTATTTTATAGGTGAGGGAAGGAGGTTTTCCCCCCTTCGTTATTTTCCTAACTTATCACTTCTAGTCCCATAGACTTTGGGTAATTTTGCTATTTCATTCTTTGTAGCATAATACACCTTATCTACAAAATTTACTTTCACATTAACAAAAAGAAAGACTAATGACTAAATTTAACACATAAAATCAATAATCGACACTTTTATGATCCTAAAATTCTCCCCCTTAAGGGTTGTCGATTATTAAGGGCGTTCTCTTTTGTGGTCCAAGTGGTCTTTCACAGTCACGGAAAATCTCCCATCTTCTCATGTGTCTACAATGCTTCAATCTTTTCTTAATCTCTTCTTACAAACAACTTCAAGTACTCTTTAATTCATCATTAGTGAGATCGATATTTGTAACATACCCATACCTTGAATATCTTTATTATAAACTACCCCCCCCCCCCCCCCCCCCCCCCCCCCCCCCCCCCCCCCCCCCCCCCCACCCCTTTCTTCAGGACCTTCTAAACACTCTATTTAATGTTGCATCTCAAAAACTTATGGATCTTCAGAAATGTTCATCACTCGTTTCTATTTCGTGCTATTCTTGTAAATAATTCCATCGCACAGGCTCATATATGATATGAGACATTTCATGACTTTCAATTCTTGGGAAAGTCATTGTTGGTTGTAAATGAGAATTAACCTATGTTAATAGCTTTCAATTCCAAGTTAGAAGTCATGTACTCTTTCCCATATCACTGTACTTCTAATGAATACTGATAAAGACCATAGCAAGCATAAGAATTAAACTTTCAAACACACTTATTCACCCATCTGGAAGTTCGTTCTTCAATATCATCATCATTAAAAATAACCGCAGGAAACTTGTGAAGTGGCAAGACTATCTTCTCGGGTCCAAAATTTCCTTTCTTTAATTTATACTCAGGTCTTGATTCATCAGTGATAATGCTGGAGCTTCAGGATCTTGGATTGACAGCTATGAACTTATGGTGTGGTCCTTTCGTGAGGATGTGGTAGAGGTATAGAGACAAAGAATTTCTTTTCTTACTCTCCCAGACAATGTCACATCTTCAAGAAAATTCTTATCTGGATCAAGTGATACTGATGTTCATCTCATGAAGTAACATCTCTGTCTCACACATCTCATCAGACCATCTTCTAAGCTTAGCTTCATCAATGGGTTAGCCGATACTTCTTCTATAATGTCTTGTGATACTTGCTTTGTTGATATTTCATCATCATCTGAAGCATAAGAGTCAGTCCAAAAATCAAAATCATCATCTTGCTCTTGATTACCTGAAGTTGATAGAGCTTGTTCCTCTTGAAAAACTTGTCCAGACGATGACTCTCCAGACATATAGCTTCATACATCTGATGTCTTTTGCCTTTTGCTATTCTCCCTCTCAGGATTAAGTATCATGAGGATTCGTTCCTGATCTCTTGGGCGAACGACAGGAGTTCTACATGCAGTTTGTGGTACCATATTTCTTTTAAACTTCATCTGGAGAGCCAACCATATTGCTATGTCTTGTTGTTGTAATTGAGGATCAGCTTTCATAGCAAGGTACAGTTGATATTGTTGTTTTGGAACTGAGGATGTTTGTGATTGAGCCGGATGTATGAAACATGAAGAATTGTCCAGGACATATAATTTTACGGATGCATCAACTTGTGAAGGAATGGACAATGGCAAAATTGCATGCTTAATTTATGTTGAAATTTGAGCATGAATATTTCCACATTCCTGCAGAATAGCTTTAGCAATCAATCTTTCCATCTCTTTTTAGCCTTTTGCCTCTCCAGAATCAACCCTTTCGCAACATACACTAGAACTTGATTCCGAACTTGTTTAGGAACTTGCTTTATAACTTGCTCCTTAATGTGTTTATCTACTATAGTGGGTAATGTCTCAACCATTTACATCATGTAGATTATCTGTAAGTGTATCGACTGACTTCTATTGGCATGAAACCTCGCCCGTAGATGTGCAAACAAGTAACCATAACGTCCTTGTAACTCCTGAAAGAAGCTCTTGGAGCATTTGAAGCGAGTAGGTTTTATCTTGAACAATGATAGAAGTCGATTCGTTTTAGATAACTTTGTGTGAGGTGAACTTGATGAAGACTATAGCTATAGTAGTATCCGGCAATACTGAGTTCTTGGTATCGAGATAAGAGATTAGTATGAATCCTAGGAGATCTTTTTGGTGCTGGTGATTGGTTGAATTCCTAGTTCTCAACTTATACAAATCTTCCTTTTATCCTTCTATTTAATTCATACCCTCATCAGTTATCTCTTCATCTTCTTCACTTTACATTCACTGGTATTATACACGTTAGTATATATCCTCACTGGAGTCTCGTTGTAATCTCCACCTCCTTATCTTTAGTATCTCCACATCCGGACTTTCTTTTATTACTCCTGGGTCTATCCTAGGCGGGGAATAATTTATTCATCTATTCCTAGGGATGAATACTATCATCAACAACATTTTTTGACCATCCACCATCTTTTCAATTTTTTCAAAATGCCAAGTGCTCATCACAACCAGTTTGCCACATTTTCTCTTTGCTTTTCCTGCTTCTCACGACCTTTTATGCTCAGCAAGACTAACTTGTAATGTATCTTGTAAAATCATCTCATCTGCTTTGTCAACATTTGGCACTGGATCTGGTGGTGTAAGACGTGTGGATCTCCTTTCAGGGGTTACGAAGACGAATCACAGTTGATCATCTTGGAGCACTTGACTCTGCTGCTTATTTATTAGGGTTAGGTGATCCTAGGCGGCGCTTGTGTCCTATTGCGTTCTTGGGTAGACTCAGTAGGCTATGGACTGCTTCAGTCAGAGGAACTCTTATCCCAAAACCTCCGCATACATCCGGATAATGCTCATGTGTGCTTATTTCTTCAGTGTTATCCAAGTAGGTTATCTGCATTCATCTTGTCTTTGTGTCTTCCTGAATTAAAAATATTCTTCATGATATCATTATCTTACAAGTTGTGATACTTGTCTTGAGCACGTCTTGATATGTCAGGAAAGATAGTCATGTAATGACTGACAATGATCTTTGTAAATCTTGGATATGGAATCGAAGATGTTGGATGATGAAGCGAATAGTAAAGTCCTTCCCATAGTAACTCTGCATAATCCACATGAATGTTATTGACAAAGCAATACATCATTTGCATTATCTGCAACGGCGGTTGATACCATCCAGTGACATGTGTTGTCAAGCATTTGGAGAATATCTTGCATAATGTTTGCCATGGCTGCAGAAGACCAGTTGTCTTAAAACTTGATGATGTCTTCAGCTCCATTGTAAATCCCAATACTTGTTTGTAGAATGGAACCATGTCAGAAAATGATGGTGGTGGCACGAATAAATTATGATTGTTGTCAGTTGCTTGTGGAAGATGAAAGATTGTTCTGAAGTCATCCAGTGTAAGAGTAAGTTCTTTCTTGTCCAGCATAAACTTGAGCCTATACTTTGATCCGTCTTCCTTCAAAGTATGCCAGAACTGTGCCATATAAATCCATGGTACGGATGAAGAAGCTGCAATGCTGAATCGTAATGGATGATTCTTGATGATATTCGTTAGAATTTTGCTTTCTGGTAGGCATTGCACATGCTCGAGATTGACTTTCTTGTTAGCATCCATAAGATCATATCTTTTGTTTGGAGGGCACAGTTCATTTGGATGAACATCAGCTGCATGTTGTTGTTGTGCCATGATGATTATTGAATGAATACAATTAAGATGTTAGATAACAAACAATTCATTTGACATTTTTGTCTTTTTCCACTCTGTTTGTTTTATATGTTCTGGCAATTCTTTTTGAACATATTTGTGATCAGTTTCTTTCCTATGTGCTCGTTCTTGCTTTTTCTAGCACATGCCATACGCTTTATTCTTTTGACTTACCATTTTTGTGTGTTCTGGCAATTCTTTTTCGAACACACTTTTGATTAGCTTTTTCGCGTATAGATTTAGCTCTCTCTTTCTGTTTTTAGAATATCCTCACCAGAAATTCTTTGTGACATGATACTCTTTCAAGATTGATGAAGATTTCTCTTTTGATTTTAATCAAGACTCTTTTATGAAAAAATAAAGAGAAATCATTGAACTTCTTAAAATTGTTTTGTGAAAGAGTATCATTTTGACACAATAACAGATTTTGAGAACTTTTTCCAGAAATCTTTTGACAAAAACTTTCTTTATAATGATAACATAGAATCAGGTAATCTTAAACCCATAACTGAATGGACACTAAGACACTCACTCCTCATTCTGTTCATTGCAAAAAATGGCCGAAGCCGGACATGACTTAGTCCACTTAAACAATTGAGATTTGGATTAACAGATTCAAGTTATAAAAACTTTTGCTTTTACTTTTTGTCATGAATCTTAAACAATGAAGACAAACATATCTAATTCAATAATTGAATGGACACTAAGTCACTCACTCCTCATTCTGTTCATTGCAGAAAACGGCCTAAACCGGACATGACTTAGTCCACTTAAACAATTACGAATAGATATATATGACCCATAGCTCAGAATTCATAAAAACTTGATTTCTTTTTCAAAATTATTCACCACACTTGAGAAACTGATCTTATTATTCCACAGACATTTAAGCATTAAACATCATAAGCATGAATCATCAACATTATTTCTTTCTCAAAACACCTTCACGTTTCCACAAACGTACTTTCACTGAATTTAGACTTTTTAGTATTACTGAGTTTGACTTTTTGACCTTTCCGAGTTTGACTTTTTGACTATTACTGAGTTTCACAAACAATGATTCTTTTTGACATATGAAAAACCAAACTCAATCCATTGTATTATATTATCATTTTCGGATTACCACCTGAAGTCAATTAATTAAACTCGATAAACATCAAACTCGGTAAACGTCATACACATCCGAATTTCAATTTAAACGAATGGTTAATCATGTCTAGGCTATTCATCACGTATTTTCACTTAATCTATGCATATTATCATCCTTGATGTGTAATTATTGACAAAAACTCGATGACACATAAACTCGGTAATCTTCAATATTACCGAGTTTAAACTCGATAATACATAAACATCAATTATCAATTTATAACGCTCACCCACTTACGTTTGAGGAAGAAAAATAGTATCAATCGTTGTAATGAACTCAAAATGATGTGTTATGATTTTCTTCTCAAACTCGGTAAATAGATTCGGTACTTATAAAAATTTATGATCGAAAATTATGCCCCTTTTATAGCCACCGAATTTTTTTTGAAAATTGACACATTTAGCCCCTGTGATTATCATTTTCGATTTGTTTTTCAATTTTCACAAACTCCCCCTTGAATAATGATTTTTTTTCAAAAACTCCCCCTTGAAATAAAATCATGTAAAGTACTTAGTCCGAAAATGAAGATTTTTAAATAAAAACTCCCCCTTGAAACTATAACGGTTTTCAAATTCAGTCTTTGTGAGAGATCATTGTTTTTATTTTATTTCCAAAATGATGTATGTGAATGGAAAATTTTAAGAACTCCCCCTTAGATCATGATTCCGTATTTTCAATTTGAAAGTTTTTTATAAAAACTTGGAATCATGAATCTAATCATGTGATCTTGTTAAATTATGTTTTTTTTATAAAAAAAATATGTCAAATCTTTTTGGTATTTTGAAAATTTTCAATTTTTTCTTTTGTTTTTGAAAAAAAATTATTTACATGTTTTTGATGTATGCGCTTTTCAAGAAGATAACTTTGTTAGGCTTCTCAACTGTTTTGGAGTCATGCATCTCATACCAATTCGATGAACTAAATACTCAAAGCGTTCTTTTGGAAGCGCCTTAGTAAATAGATCCGCAAGTTGGTATTCTGTCCCGACAAAGTAAATTTCTACAGTACCCTTCTCAACATGTTCTTTAATAAAATGATACCGGATGTCAATGTGCTTCGTCTTAGAATGTTGGACCGGATTGCATGAAATAGCAATGGCACTCTTGGAGTCACAGTACATCGGAATCCGATTGTACTTATATCCATAGTCAAGCAGTTGAGTACGCATCCAAATAACTTGTGCACAGCATGCAGACAAGGAAACATATTCAGCTTCAGCAGTTGACATCGCAGTACAATCTTGTTTCTTTGAACTCCAACTCATGAGCTTTCCACCTAGAAATTGCAATCCTCCTGATGTACTCTTACAATCATCTTTACATCCTGCATGGTCCGCATCTGAATAGGCAATTAGTTCAAATCCGGAATCCTTCGGATACCATAGGCCCATGTTATAGGACTGTCTCAGGTACCGAAAGATCCGTTTAACCTCTTTGAGGTGTTTGACCGTAGGACGTGCTTGATATCGAGCACATACAAAAGTAGCAAAAGCAATGTCTGGTCGACTGGCTGTTAGGTACATAAGCCCTCCTATCATATGACGATAAGTCGTTTGATCAGTAGGAGTGCCTTGTAAATTCAGGCATCAGCCCTCTCAGTTGCCATTAGGTGTATCATGGGAAACACATTCATCTAGACCATGTTTTTTTAGCAACTCTATTGCGTATTGTGACCGACTTATGAATATGCCACGGGGAGATTGATGAACTTGAAGTCTAAGAAAGAACTTTAGTTCACCCATCATTGACATTTCAAAATTATTTTTCATTAAAGTTGCAAAACGTTTTGAAAAATCTGGATTTGTTGAACCAAAAATGATATCGTCAACATATACTTGTACAAGTAATATGTCTTCCCCGTGACGTCGTGTAGACAAAGTTAGGTCAATTATACCTTTAGTGAACCCATGTTCAATTAGGAAAGAAGACAATTTGCCATACCATGCACGAGATGCTTGCTTAAGATCGTATAGAGCTTTTTTTAACCTGTAGACGTGATCTGGAAATTATAGATCAATAAACCCTTCAGGTTGGCTGACATAGACTTCTTCTTTCAAAGGATCATTGAGAAAAGCGTTTTGGACATCCATTGAAAGATAGTGATATTCTTTGAGCTAGCATAAGCAATATTAAAATTCCGGAAAGCATTTAAGACGAGCAACAGGAGCAAAGGACTCTTTAAAATCAATTGCCTTCTTCCTCCTTCCCCCTTGCTTATATCCTTTAGCCACAAGACGAGTTTTGTTCCGAACCATAATAATTTCAGCATCACACTTATTCTTCCAGAGCTATTTGAGAGCAATAATATTCTTTCCTTCCGGTCGTGGAACAAGTTCCCAAACTTAAAGTCTCTCAAATTGATTCAACTCATCTTGCATAGGCTCAATCCAACTATGATCTGCCATAGCTTCTTTGATATTCTTTGGTTCAATTATACTAACGATTAAAGCATACATGCATACCTCATAATTTGTGTGTAACCTTTGGCGAGTCATGACAGGTTTGGATGGGTCACCAATAACTTGGTCTAGAGGATGATCTTTTGTCCAAATGTGAGTTGAGGGTTGTACTTGATGGAAATTCTACACATTTGATGGTTCTAGAGCCGTTGTAGATGACTCAATTTCCTTATGACTTGGAGGATTATATGGAACAAACTGTGCATTACCGTCAAAATCAGCAGTGTCTTCTTGATTAAATTCATCAGCCTTGGTCAAAGAGATTGGAGAAGTTTGATCGTCAGATGTAGTGACAACAGGAGGAGCCTCATGCATGTCAACAATGATTGAAGATGTGGAAGGTGAGTCTTCATGAACTTGAGTCTGTTGTGCAGCGGAATAGATGGGTATATCAGAAGACTTCTGCTCATAATATTCTTCAAACATTGGACCGAACAAATTATCCAAATCTTCTTTGGATGGATTATTCATTGGTTCTGCTGATGAATTATAATTGTTGAATAGTTGAAGTTCGGGTTCTAAATAGTGAGTTCAAAAAACCATGGTTTGTGAGCTCGTTCAAACTTAACATGAAATGGCTCATTATCATTTTGGTCCCCGGGTATAAATTCGGAAAACTGTTGTTGTTCCGAAATAACTAATAAACACCACAATGTCTGCTTTTGGTTTCATTTTTCCAAGATCATCTCGGTCATTTGTTGGATAACACAATGAGCCAAATACATGAAAATAAGCAATGTTCGGTTTTCAACCACGTAATAGCTCATAAGGTGTTTTGTTGTATCGTGTATGGATGATTGATAGATTTTAAGTAAAACAAGTTGTAGCCACTGCTTCAACCCAAAGAAATTCAGGTAACTTAGAAAAGATAAGCATTGTGCAGAGAGCATCAACAAGTAGTACGGTTAGTCTTTTAAACTAATCCATTTTGTGAGTGTTTCGAGCAATTTAAAAATTGTTGCATGATGCCTAAACTTTTCATAATGATGCTTTAAGAGTTGCGTTTTTGAATTCAGTACATTGTTAGTATGAATTACAAACTTTGGCTTTGTAATTCAATTGAGCTTGAGCAATGAATTTCTTGATGATCTCTGGAGTTTTATCTTTCGAGCGAAGAAAGTAAACACAAATATTATCTAGAAAATCTGTCCACTATCACAAGAATATACTTCTTTCCATTGATCGAAGCTACCCTCATTGGACCGCATAAATCCATGTGAAGTAATTCTAATTTGGAATAATCACTTGGAACCAGTTTAGGTGGATGAGAAGCTTTCTTGCTTTTTCCCCCTTCACAAGCAGAACAAAGGTGATCCTTTCCATATTTAAACTTTGGTAGACCATCAACCAAGTCAAATCTGGTAAGATCGTTTATGGTACCAAAATTAAGATGTGACAGTCTTCGGTGCCATAACCATGACTTTGTTGAAGTTGCTTTAGACAATATCACTATGGATTTTGTCACAAAGCTTCCTAAGTCGTCGCAAGGATATGACACCATTTGGGTGATTGTTGACCGACTTACTAAGTATGCAATCTTTACATAAATGAGAGAGACTGATTCCATGGATAAATTAGCGAGAATGTACCTGAAGGAGGTAGTCACGAGGCATGGAATACATGTCGCGATCATTTGTGATTGTGACCCTAGATTCGCATCAAATTTTTGGAGGTCACTTCAGAAGGCTTTGGGTACTAACTTGGATATGAGTACTGCGTACCATCCGTAAACTGATGGACAAAGCGAGAGAACTATCTAAACTCTCGAGGATATGCTACGTGCTTGTGTGATCGACTTTGGAAATGGTTGGGTTAGACATTTGTCACTAGTTGGGTTTTCTTACAACAACAGTTATCACGCTAGCATCAAGGCTACACCTTTCGAGGCACTTTATGGTCGAAAGTGTTGTTCACCTGTTTATTGGGCCGAGGTCGGGCAAGTTCAACTCACTGGTCCAAAAATGGTCCAAGAGACAACTAAGAAGGTCATTCAGATCAAGCAGAGAATGCAAGCCGCTCGTGACCGACAAAAGAGTTACGCCGATTTAAATCGTAAGCCGATGGAGTTTCAAGTTAGGGATAGAGTTATGCTCAAAGTTTCACCTTGGAAAGTGGTCGTACGTCTTGGCAAATGGAGGAAGTTAAACCCTAGATATGTTGGACCATTCAAGGTACTGGAAAAGGTTGGATCCGTTGCTTACAAGCTTGAGCTTCCTCAAGAGTTGAGCAGAGTTCACAATACATTTCATGTATCCAACCTGAAGAAATGTTATTCTGATGAACCATTAGCCATTTCGTTGGAAGGACTCCATGTGGATGACAAGCTCCGTTTTGTGGAAGAACTTGTAGAGATCATGGATCGAGAAGTCAAACGGTTGAATCAAAGCTGTATCACAATTGTCAAGGTTCGATGGAACTCAAGGAGAGGTCCTGAGTTCACATGGGAACGCGAAGACCAATTTCAAAAGAAGTATTTGCATCTCTTCACTAAACCCGTACCTTCATCAAGTGTTGCAACTTGAGCCTTGAGGACAAGGCTCTTCTAACGGGTGAAGATTGTAACATTTCTTATTTTCAGGTCATTTACGATTTCATTTATTCCATTATTTATTTTTAGGCTTTTGCGTGTTTACTTTTAATTATTATCGTATAGTTAAAACGCGTAAACTAAAAATCACCATTCAACGTAAACGGACACCAAACAAATAAAAGTTTACATCAAGCAAGTGTTATATGATTATTAAGAGTATAATTTATAACTTTTCATAATTTATTTTTATTGGTTACGTAAAACGCTTACGTTTCGCAATAAATTACATTCGGGCATACTCGGAAGCACCTATACCTATCTATACTCAAACAAATACCCACATTTATACCCAATACAGAAAATTAAATCATTTTATCATCACATAATCCATTAGGGTCAGATATGTATACATGCATACTTAATACATTTTAAAATCACACTAATATGTTTCCTAACTCAACCAAGGACACATTGGAGCAAGTTTCTAGTAATTGTCAAGTCAATGGTACTCTCTCCCCCTCATACATGCATCTCCCTCCTCATAAGGAGGAGGAGAGCTCTTACATCTTGTACCTTAACCCCACATCTCAACCATGGTTGGTTTAAGGTAGGTTAAGCACCAACTCTTGTTATATAAGGAAGTAACCATGCACTCTCTCATTCACTAGCAAATAATAATAAAAAACCCTTTCATCTTCATTAAAAACCCACAGCATCTTTTAATTGTCTAGGGTTTTCATAATCTTTGATTTCTAGCAAGGATACAAGTGTTCAAGACTTATTATTATTCATATCTAAGATCATTCAAGGTGTTTTGGAAGCTTGGGTTTGTGATTTAACAAGATTATACAAGAAACTAATTAGG
Source organism: Tanacetum coccineum (assembly GCA_026074375.1). Taxonomy (NCBI): domain Eukaryota; kingdom Viridiplantae; phylum Streptophyta; class Magnoliopsida; order Asterales; family Asteraceae; genus Tanacetum; species Tanacetum coccineum. Next base: position 22,972 of record BQNB010012501.1, read on the forward strand.
GTTTTCCTAATTAGGGTTTGATCTTGTGATTGATTCTTTGGGTTAAAGCTTATCGGTAAGATTTTTATGTGTTCATCATTCCACTACACTTCTATAAGGTCTATTTAAGATGTTACATTTCGATTTATTCATAATTCTTACTTTACATGTTTGTTATATATGTTAAACATCACCTAGCTTATTTTCATGAAGAGATGAGATATTACAAGACATATATAGGTTCGAATTTTATAAGTATAATGATGAAACAATACATGAAATGGAAATACACACTTAATATAAGTACTAGTTGATTTATGAGTTTAGTTTGTAAATTATTTTGTATTGAAAGTTAATTACTAGTTTATGTATAAAAAGATCACAAGGACATGGTTTTCACTTGGACAATTGTTATGGACTTTTAGAGGACTTAATAGGTGTAAGATATATGATAGAAAACTTGGTAAAATAATTGTACAAAAGCTCTTAATAAATGGAAGTATAAAACTTGTTTTATAAAACAAAAACATGTAAACTATTTTGGTACCTACTGTTTGATTTCGTCAAATAACATATATATTTTATATTTTATTTAATTAGTACTTATCACAAGGATCGTAAGCATATAAGAAACTTGAAAAACCGAGCAATAACGAAGGAGAAATGACATTTTTAAGTTAACAATAATTAAATGAATAAAAGTATTTTTATAAAAGTTATTTTATAAAAATATTTATTGTTTCAGATCTGATATATTAGGGGAGATATTTTATAAAGATATTACTTTTCATGACGAATCCAAACATGTAAGAAACTCGAAAAACTAATTTAAAATGAAGGTGATACGTTATTTACAAGTTTAAGTTAAAAAGTATTTTTATAAAAGTAAATTTATAAAAATAGGTTACTGTTCACGATGGTATACTATTGGGAAATAATTTTCCTAAATAGAGCTTTTGATTACGAAGACGTGGACATAGGAATCACTAAAAACCGAATTAAAACGAACGAGATACAATTAAAATACGATTTCAATAATTAAAGTTATAAAAAGTATTTTTATAAACTTTCACTTACTGTTACTGTTTATAACAGTTACAAAACCTATATTATTTAAATTTAAAATTTGATTAGACTTTTCAAATACGAATCCATACATATAAAGAACAAGCGAAACGGATTAAATATGAGTAAGTTATGACTTTTGGAAGGTTACGACGATTAATTATATAAAAGTAGTTTTATATAATTTTATAAAAACAATTAGAACTACTGTTCATCAGGGGCATAAATATTATAAATATAATATTTTGATATATTTTCTGAATACGGAGCCATGGATACAAATAACGTGAAAAACGGAGTTTAAACGATAAAGATTTATAAAACGTATGCACTATTTTTTATTTTGTGACACTATTTTATAAAAAAACAATGTAATACCCAATTATTATATCAGTATATAATCATAAAATAATATTAAAAACATGTATTTTAACAACAGTTCAAATGTTAGACGAAAAACCCACACTTTATGTTACGGATACAATTTACAAAAACACTTTATTCATAATGTACGGTTTTTTAAACATTGTTGTGAATTTTAAACTAAACCAAACACCTATTAGGTGGTGGTGTAACTATATTTTTAATAAAACCCCTTTTTCTGTGATGTAGTATTATTAAGTACATTGTACTCATACGACCTACATTTAATTAGGTTGCGTTCGGATTTCGCTTGTCGACTCACTCACTTGATTCATATTATCAACACTATTCACTAAGGTGAGTTCATAGCCCCATGTTTTTACAATATCAATGATTTATAACTTTTGGGGTGAGAAACATGCATTGTTTTACAAATTGGACGCAAGTGTTTTTAAAACATTTCTCATTGATTACGTGGTTTGCCTAAGCAGTTGATAACCCACTGTGACCCGATTATCATGAATGGTCAATTACTATGTTCTGTGAGCTGCGATTTTATAAATAGATCTATTTGGGATTGACCTCCCCGTTCGGGTAAGTAGCGCTCACTGTTGCGGTTTGACAGACAACGAACGTATACCATGTCGGATTTGAGATATTGCGGGTTAGAACATCATCAAGGGCAATGTAGGCAATTTATATTTCAATTCATACATGTCGAGCTTTGGTGTCACGAGCTTAGGGAAACGTAATTATATTTGTGATGTTTGCATCTATTGCATTATTTACACATGTAAATCTTGCGTCTCTACCTATATAACCTAACCTTATGAATTTCACCAAACTTTATGTTGACGTTTTAAAGCATGTTTTATCAGGTCAATGAGGCACGAGGTACTAAGGATACATTGGGATACTCTCTTGGGAGTTAGCATTAAAAGTTTGGAGTCATTTCATTTGGGATTTTTGTTATGATCTAAAATCTTTGTTATCAAATGTTGAACAATTTAAGCCGTTGCGCTTTGTATTAAACAATTTTAATAAATCCAATGTATCGTATTTTAAACGACTCTTTTAGAGGGTGTTTCATTGCTTTGTGCTATTGATCTATGAAAGTAACCGCTCCGGACTCATTTATTCGCTGCGACCCCAATTTGGGGGTTGTTACACCATGGCGTACTCTTGTCTTACTTTCAGAAGTCGATCACTCTCATCACTAGGATTTTTTTAGCCTTTAAAGTGAGATAGAGCTCTCCTTTCTCTTTTAGCTTTATGACTATTTCGGAAGAAATATTTCTTGATAATCATTCTCATGGGACTGTGAGGTTAACCAATGAGCTCATCTAAGAGATAGTGATGTTAGTCTTTACGACTCTTCAATCGCCGTGACTTTTGCTATACATTTTAGGATGTGAGCTTAAGGAAACTTTTCTAAATAGGTTCTTGCTAGAATAACTTATCAAGAGCTTTTAGACTAGTATATAGTTTTTAAATCTAGCCAAAAGCACTATCTTTATATTCGTCTTCGGAAATGACGAATAGTTCATATTGTTTGAACAAAAGGTCGATCTTATTTTATATTTAACTTGGATTATTACTTGATGGGTTGATTACATCGTTTTCCAATATCTTTTGCCGTATTACACTTGAAAATTCTTTTTTTATTTTTTTCTTTGGCCAGAGCATTGTAAATAACTATTTTGGTCATTATTTGTTCGAAGCTTCTTTTAAGGTCATCAGTTTGTTTTTCAAAAAGGGACAACATCAATCATTTTGTTGTTTGTGATTTGGATAATGGTGAAAATCACCGTTGATAATAACATGCCAAAGATCTAGATCTTTTGATTTAACATATGTCTTCAAACTATTTTGCCAATAAATAAACTATCACGTTCAAAAAAGTGGATGGTCTTTGCATTGGATTGCCTTTAGGTATTGTCAAAATCCATTAGATTCGTCCAGACGTGAAAATACAATTATATTTTAATATCTTGAGTGTTCTTGGATTCTGAGATACAAAAATTGTGGAATAGAAGGGGGGGGGGGTGGGGGTGTTGAATAGTTATACAGTTCGTTTTTTACGTTTAAAAGGTTGCTTTCATATATTTAGATTCGAGTTTTATGTTTAACCAATCAACAATATGAACCAACAATATAACAATCTAAGCTAAGACTAAGTAACAATGATAATAATAATGAAGAGATAAGGAAAAGAACAATCTCTAACAGAATTCTAAGGGTTGAGAGAAGATTATTTTTGTATTTTTATATTTTATAGAAAGCAAGTAAATCATATAATTGGAGAGAGGTTTGGTTTTAGCTATTTGAACTAAATATATTAACTAAGCTATTGGTGATAACAATAAGATAAAAGATTGTGTTTATTTAATCATGTATTACTCCCTAGATTGCTTCTCATAGTGTTGTTGCCTTGTCACACTTGTGATGATCTGTGTAACTATTTCCTAAAGCATGAACGAATTACACGAACCCGCCGTCTACTTAGTATGCCGCTAGAGCAACGCACATGCAAGGTAGTATGAAGACTATTACACGGCCCCTAGGAGTTTACTAAGTGCATGTGAAATATATTAAGAGTGGATCAACCATATTAGGGGGCAAGGTAGTATGAAGACTATTACCCGATGGTATCCTTTCTACACAATCACATTTCCCTAGACATATCAACAGCGATGCAGACAAAAGCTAGTTTTCTAAGACCAAACGTGCACATCCATCACAAGAAGCAACACCACAAAGAATGACCTAGAGTTTCATTACAAATCATAAAATAAACACAAAAGAGATTTATCCAAGCATGTTAAAGATAAAGCAAGAACAATAAATCAAACAACACATAGACATATTGAATGATTAAGTAAACCTTACTTGATTAAAACATGAATTGGAAGAAGTACAATAAGGTTTTTAGACCCTAAAATCGTCTCCTACAACTGCTAAACGAACTAGGGTTCGTACCCTCTTTTTATTCTAAAGTTACACACTCAAAACCCTAAATTCGAGTTTGTATATATAGGAAAAATAACGCTATTTTAGTCGTGACACCGTCATAAGAAGAGTCTTCTAGATCTGTGTTTGAGTCGGTGCGGGCTGACGCCATCATGAAATGATGTGACGTCGTCACTTGATGTGTTGTGATGGCGTCATGTATAGCTTGTTTGGTGTTGGTTTGTAATCTCGTTCGTTTTTTCTCTAAATGAGCCCAAGTCATGTGTAATTCATCCAAATGCATTCCAAATGAGAAATACCTGAAAAGGAACGATTAAGTACCTATTTTGGGCATAAATGCACGATTTTGGGGGTTAAACGACCCCGAAAAAGTGTATAAAATGACACCTCATCATACGACCTCAAGTTTATAGACATGGATCCATTAGACCCATAAAGAATCCTTAAGCAATATAATACTCCAAATGTGTCGAGTAATAAGAGCCTTATTGAAAATATTCAATCTTCTAATTCCAAGACCACCTTCATGTTTAGGCAAACAAACAGCCTCCCAAACAACTTTAGCCCTACCTTTACGCATATCGCCATGACACTAGACAAACCCGCGCATTAATTGCTCAAGATGCATCAAAATACAAGAAGGAATAATAAAAACAAAAGCCCAATAAACATTCATGGATGCAAGGACAGAATGCACAAGTTTCACCTTCCCCGCAAAGGAAAGAAACTTATTATTACAATCATTAATTTTGTTCTTAACTTTCTCAACCAGCTCCTTGTAGTTACGATAAATAAGTCTAGAAGATCCCAATGGAACTCCCAAATATTTGACTGGAAGCATACCTTCCTCAAAGGGGAGAACATTAAGAATAACTCACAAGCTATAACATAGTTAGCACGTACCTTAAATAGCATGCATTTAGTAAACAGGGAACAAACCCTAAAGCATTTTTAAATTCATCCAAAGCCTCCATAATTACGCGAGCTGACTGAACATCACCATGAGCAAAAAGAAACAGATGATCAACAAAGCATAAGTTAATAAGAGCTCAGAGTAGTGATGAGGATATATGAAGCAATCTGAGTCACAAACTCTATGACGAAGCATAAAAGTGAGAACCTCCATAACCAGAGTGAAGAGATAAGGAGATAACGAGTCACCTTAACGAAGACCACCTTTACCCTTAAAATATCCCTAAAGAACTCCATTAATGCTAATTGAATATGAAGTAAAATAAACACATTCCATGATCCAACCTATCATACGAGGATGAAAACCAAACCCGATAAGCATTTCTTTTAAAAAACCCTAGTCCAAAGTGTCATAAGCTTTTTGAATGTATACTTTAAAAGCACATCTATGAGGGCCTCTATCCAAATGATAATTGGGTCAAAAAAATGTTATCTATAATACATCACTCAACAAAATGCAGATTGGTTAGAGCCTAATCAGAGTGTCAATCAGTCTTTCATACTTCGAAATATAATATGCATATGTATTTGAGAAGGATGTTGCAGCAAGATATAGGATGATAATCATTGATTATACGAGGAGAATCAACCTTCAGGATTAAAGCAATAATAATATGATTCACCTCTTTAAGGAGGATACCATTGACAAAGAATTATTGGACCTTTTTAATCACATCAGTCGAAATAATGTCCCACACCTCCTTGAAAAACGTAGCCGATACCCATCCGGGCTTGGTAATTTATCATTGCCCATTGAAAAGATAGCATTACGAACTTCTTGAGGAGTCACTGCACGAATCATATGATTAGCCACATTATTAGAAAGCTTATTACAAAATAAATCATTAGTATTAAGAGTATGAGTGACTCCCTGTTGACGGAGAAAAGTCGTGTAATGATCAATAAACGCCATTGGAACCTGATCTCCATCGGCACAAGCACCGGTAGATGCAGTTATCCTATCAATGCAATTCCTTGTAGCGCGACTTTTCACCACCTTGTGAAAATAAGCCGTATTAGAGTCCTCCATACTAGGCTACTCAATTTTCGCTTTATGCTTCAGAATTCGTTCTTGGACAAGTAAAGCATCATTAAAAGCTTGTAAGTAAACAACTTCATCCTTGCGAAAAAGACATTAAAACGTCAGCCCCAGTGGCTTTTTTGGCCCTCATCAGAGCTCAGTGACGCACATAGGTGACATTTTCCGTGAATATTCCCTTGGATCTAAAGAAGTTTGCGAAAATGGGTCTTAAGAAAAAATGTAGTTTTTTCTTTTTTCACCACTTTAAACATCCAAAAACCACTAACATGCGTAAACCAGCCCTCAGTAACCACTTCCTTGAATCGGGGTATTATGGACCAAGATATTACAAAATTTGAAGGGCTTCGGTTTGAGTTTAATAAGCATAGGAATTTTAAGAATAGTCGGGGAATGATCCGATATACGATAGGGCTGAAATAAAGCACCATAACCGAACAGAAAATAATATTTAATAAAAAAAAAAAAAATACCCCCCTCACAGCCCTCCATTTCCCCCCAACTCCCCTCCGCCCAAACTGACCCTACCGTATGTGCCCACCACAAGTCATACCATCCTGACCAATATTCAAAAGCCCTCCATCACCACCACGAGGCTAATGATTCCAAAGTAAAAATTAAGGCCCTAACTAATCACAACCGAAACCTTTAATCATCACCCGCCCATGAAATACCCTTATAACAATGTCCAATAGAAGACAAACCAGCAACATATCTTCTTAAGATGAAGTGACGCTATAAAAACACCTAAGTCACCAATGTCATCCTCTAAACATACACACTTATGATATTAAGATTACTGCCAAAAAGCACTCTAATTGACTATACAGGTTTATGTAAAGTTTATATTGACTATTCAAAGTCTATTTTCTACTATCAATAGAGGGTAGTTAGATTATAGATACCAACAAAGGAAATTCTTCCCTAATATTTTATTGTGAGAAACCTTTGGAATGTGCCTATGTTAACTATTACTGTAGTCAGTTTAATGTTTACATGGTCCGTTTTTGAACATGCCGTGTAACATGGATTTTTTTAAGTCAAATTGTAATTATAAAATAAAGAACACCGTATGGATCCCATACACGTCCCGCTAGTAAGCACGCTCAATCCGTTACCACACCTCCATAAAACAACCGCACCTCTCCCTATGCTGTTCAATAACCATGTTTTTACCGCAACTAGCTATTTGAATACTAATTGTACTCACTTTGACTAGGAAAACCACAAAGCTCTGACTCATCATTTATTTATCAGTATTTAGAGTAATCAAATATGAAGCTTCATACAATGACAAGTCATAAACTTCATAAAGCTTTTGATAGTAAATAAAACGTCACAACACTATGTAATAAAACCTTTTACAACAATATGAAATGTTCAAACCAAAACACAGACCTTAAATTATGAATAGGTCAGATCTTGGATCTCTTCATGGCACATAGATATAAACAATACGCCTCACTATGGTTGAAACAAAAAATAAACCTTTTCATGAGTTTTAAACCATTTTTAGGATAAACCTCCCATAGAGATGCCCTTACAAAAAGGAATAGATTTTGCACACATCATTATTTTTTTATTGGGACACACCATTATGAAGCCTATATTTAGTATGTACAATATTTATACTGTCTTTTTAATTATGTACATTATTTTATACAGTGCTTTACTATAATTGTCCAGTGAGTGTACCAATCAAAATATGGAGTGTGCAAATTCAACCTCCCAAACAAACTATCTTATATCAGCTTTCGAGTTCATGGGTATGAATTAAGTTTATGCTAAAGTTTCAAACTTATTTTTTTTCAGGAACAAAGCTGCCATGTTAAACCAGGAGCAGTACACAAGATGCTTAATGTAGTACAATCTCCAAATGAATCTTTATCCAACCCGCGTCTCTCCGCGGCAATCGTGGCAAACTTTCTTGGGTTAAGCACGCTTGACTTAAACAAACCAATCATCATGAGCCATCTCGTTCTTGGTCAAGACCCTCAAGAGTTCAGTTGAAGGTAATATCAATTCACAAGTAGTTCAAGATTGTTTACGCGCACTTTACAACTTATTTATCTTCGAGACAATTTGTGCACCAATGATCGAGATTGATGGATTTATGTTATCATATTATTTTTACCTCATTGGGAGATATGGAAGTGAGTGATAGGATCTTCTTGAAAGAATGTACATATAAATAATATATGTCCGGTCTCGGTTTGAGCCTATGGAGATGCACACGTAATTCGTTATGGAAATATTAATTAAATATAAATTGGATATAATTAATTAAATGTTAAACAAATACAGACTTTAAAGAAAAATCAGGAAAAAGGAAAGTGGGCTATGCCCCTTCCCTTTTGCTCTAACCGGCCGAATAAACCCAACCCAAAGGAGGTGGGCTTTTGCTTGTTGACCAAGTATTAAGAAGATTATAAATAGAGATTTACGGATTCATTAGTTGGAGATATCCCTAAATCCACTCTTTTTCTATCTCTTGTGCTTGATCGAACCGAAACCATTTATAGGGGAGTTCGGTTTGTGCTTTGTTCGCCGGAAGGAAACAAGAAACATAGTATTCCCTTGGTGTTGATTTGATTCAAGATTTTCCAAAGGCGATTGTTTAACACAATTAGTACTACCTCGCATACTTAATTGCTAAGAACTATTTTGTGTACAAACCGTAGAGAATCATACATGATCTTTATTGTTTTTCTTGATTTGAAGAATTGCTAAAAGGTACACGGTTCTTTTTACTTTCTTGTTAGTTTTAATTTAATATACTATATGAAGATCATACGTGTTTATATTCCGCTGCGTACTCGTATTTATTAATAGTTAATATGGTTTTTATGTCTACTAATTCCAACAGTGGCGTCAAGAGCCAGTCATATAGATCTATAAATTACATAATAGTTATCAAAAACGTTAAAAAAATTGCTAGGTTTTGATGTTGTCTTAATTTTTTATTTAATGATCTTGTGTTCTTAAACCCTAATTAGGAGTTAATAAAATTAAATGACAAAAACCCTAAGATTGTATGCAATTTTTATTTATGGATATCGTAGTTTAATTGTTTTAATAATCGGTAATCGTGTTTAATTGTTAATTATGAAACTTCTCGCTTTATAAAACGTTAATTTGATGAGATCCATGGTGAATCTTGCAAGTTTACCATGGATAATGACATATGATATATGATATATGATTTTAAATAATTGTTAAGTGTTAAACATGCATAATTGATGATAAAAATCGGATCTTGATGTGTATTAGTTGAATTTTTTCGGTATTCCTAGTGTTTACTGGACCCACCTATTAGTAAAAAAATTCACAATATATTCCATCCGATGTCAAAAAAATCTAAATGTTTGGGTGTGGTGTTCCGACACTTAGAACATACGAACTTGTAGTTATTTGAGCCTAAGGCCGAGAAAAATCTAGCTAATACTCTGACGTGACCTGATGAATTTAAATTGTTTTAGGACAGTATTATTATGCTATGTGTCTTAAATTTAAATCACATAGATTTAAGGTATATCATCAATTGGTTTATTGCATGTGAATGTGATTACTGTTTAAATTGGATATATGTATTATAGTTGTTTATGTTTTTTTGTTTGCTTTTGATAAATAGTTATGTATTGTACATCAAAGCAAAAGTTTATTCGAAAACAAAAATAAATCGGACTATAACTATTAAATTTGATTTAATTTTAAACTAAATACTTGCAAGTTCTTATGTGGCACAAAAAGAATCGCCCTTACATGGTTATTAAACATACACACGCCGAGACTAAGCAAGAATCAAGTTTAAAATGAGTATTAGGCCTAACATATAAAGGTTTAGAAAGTTTATTAATGACGTAATTGCAAAAGTACTATATAGTTTGTAAGGATAAGGTTTCGGGAGACTCATCAAGGACTTTCGGTCTTGTTGATACAATTCCCTATAATACTCGAACTAACGTTGTAGTTTCCTTACCTTAGTAATATTATGTAGGAAGTCGCAATGGTCTAGGTTTGAATGAATGTTTTAAGTACATCTATAATCATTTTCCGTGATAACATTTAGATGCAAATCTTTATATTTAAAGATACGTTGAATCGTCAATTTTAAGGTCTCACTATTTATGTATAAGATACGATGATAATAGGTGATACCGTAATAATAACTTAATTGAGAATAAAGTTTTTATTAAAATCTATGATACGAAGATGTATGCATGCTTCTTCGTACATATTTGACACGTCAAATAAAATACCCTTTTTCAACTAAGTTGTTGCCATCCAATTTGTAAAAACACTTGTAGATTGCTCTTTACTATGCGTGAGACGTGTGTAGATTTGCAATCTCAAGGTGATTATACGCTTTTCCGTGAGACGGTGAGTGTTACATAATCACAGTTTTTGATTGGACGACTTAGCGTTGTTGTGGTTAGACCTATTAACACGCGGCATAGATGGGATGAAACATGCTTACTAGATATTATTGTAATAAAGTAAGTCCCATATGGTTTAGGAGTTACAAAAGTTGTGAATTATCAATCGTTGATTACCTTTTGAATACACCATCACTAGCAGATCAACTGATGTGGTGGTGGTATGTCAAGTAGGATCCTAACCTTAGAAAATTAATTGTTTATTTGAATAAACATGGGTAGTTAATTTTCTTCAAGGAGTATTATCGAAAATACTAAAATTGAATTTTGCGATTCTATTAATAGTATTAATGCAACGATAAAACCGTAAACAATGGTTTGTTTCTTTATCAAAGAAGTCAAACCGAGACTCCTTTCCTTGTAAGGAACATGGAGACTCATTCCTAATATCTTTCTTGCTCCGGAAAGTTATAATAGGAACGTAGGAATTGTCCTAATGTAATCAAACTCATAGCAAGCTTAAAAGTTAAGTATATTGCATGACTTATATTTTCATATAGATTTCATGGTGAATATTTTGAAAGATATAAGACATATAGATAACTAGAGAATATGTTCTTAAAGCTATCAAATGGTAACATCTTAATGTAAGATGTATTTATGAGTTCTTGATTAGAAAAATACCATTATTACCGCAAAATGGTAAAGGCAAACTAGGATAATATATCTAGTTGTTTGTCTTAATCCAAATTAAGGAGGAAATTGCATGCCCAATTTTCAAGTTAATCAATAGCATTGATGGATAGTCCCTCATCTGCATAGTAGAACTTTTGAAATCCAAGTAAATGTTACTAATTTAGATTTCAAATAGAGTTGGAAATAAATAGATCACTATTTGTTTTCACTGGTTATGGAACACTTGCAATGTTGTCAAATCCAGTGGGAGCATCCCGATTATTTCTGAACAAGACATTCATGTGATGCTGTCGAATTCAGTGGGAGCTACAAGGTTCTTTATCTTGGTAGTAACCTAGATTATTTCTTGTTTATCTTGAGATAATATATAATTTTCCGACTATAGATACTTATGTTTTTAAGGATAGTCAAGTGTTATTTCTTGTTAAACAAAGTGGTTCTATATCTACTCGTAAAGCTAATATCTGTGACACTATCATATTGTCTGTATAAACAAACGAATGTCGTGTGGTTTTACTATGTGTATGATGTTGTGCCATGCACAAGTGGGAGAAATCTTTATTGTGTGCAAGGTACAACACATGACAATAACGATATGATTAAAGGTTCTCTTGACCGTAAGGTAAGAAACAATATGTCGAGATATGAATTAAAGACTACTTCAAGTAAAATGTTTATGTGTTTTTGGAATGTCCAAAATAATGAAGTAATCTTGATTTAAAGACTACTTTAAGTAAAAGGTTTATGAGCTCTTGGAATGTCTCAAATAATGAAGTAATCTTGATTAACTTGAAATTACTACTGAAGCCAAGAGTTGACGTTCAGAATTACTTTAGTTAAATATGTTTATGTTTATTGTAAAATAATAAACATTAAGTCCGTTAATTGTTAAAAGACTTATAACATAAAGTAAATGTTCAAAAATTACTTTAGTTAAATATGTTTAAGTTTAATGTAAATTAATAAACATGAAGTCCTTTAAATGTTGAAAGACTTATAACATAAAGTAAGTTATATCTTCTGGCTATGACATGAACAAAAGTCCTTGAATGGTTCAAAGGCAAAATAATGTACAGTTAACATGGATAGAGTTCTTGAACTAGTTAAAGCCGTATACATTATTGCATGCAAATAGGTTTTTAAATACTATATATTCAATTTGGTTTGACACAATTGATTAGTATGTAACCTAAAATAATATTAAGTTATATAAAGATTGTGGTAAAGTCTCACAATGAAATTACTTATAGAATACCACTTTTATGGTATGTCTAGAGTATTGAATCAAATTATTTGATTTTGATAACTTAAATATTTCACCTCCAAATCTCTCAAGGTTTGAAATTGAGTATGTCTAGTATATACTCAATAAAACTCCAACCTAGAAGGTTAATAAGACACCATCATGATTATGGAATGTGATGACTCACATTAAGTCTTAAAATTGAAGTTCTAAATTTGTTAAAAGTCTTATGAAGAATGACATTAACAAACTAAACTCAAGAACTATCAATGTATCTTGTAATGTCCCTCTACATGCTAAGTAATTATAGAAGAGTCTTTAATTACAAAAGGTGAGTGGGAGCGTTTTAGATCTGGAAGAGATAAAAAAAATACAAAATACATAACCTTCTAAACACACTAGTGAATATCATACTGAGGCTTTACAAGTAAATGTTACATGTAAATGTTAAACCTCATAATGATATAATTCTCGTTCATAGATCCGTAAGGATACCTCAAATACTTGATTGATAAATGTTATTTCAATATTGAGGAATATGAGTCACAGGATCATGGGAACCTGTTAAAGATGCATTATTGAATTTTGAATTCGGTATCATGGTGTAACCATTAATATGCATTGTTGAATTTTGAATTTGATAAATTTATTGATTAATGACTCAAACATGAAAGTTAAGATGCAGTCCACAAAGATAAGCAATTTAAAAACTTTGAATTGATGTTTAACCTAAACGGTTAGACTATGAAGTTAAAATGAGTTTCTTAAAAGAGAAGAAAAACCCAAGTAGTTTGGTTCTTGGTTTCAAACTCATAAGGACAATGTTGTACACGTATTTGATGCATGCATTAAGATAAGAATTTTAATCATACTCAATCAATTGATTGTGATATAATTTCTTTCTATACGCATTAATTATATAAAGATGATTGATTGTCATACTAGTGATCATATAGATGAAATATGACAATGGAATTTAAAACTCTTCCTTTGATGATTACTATTGCGAGGACGAAGAGTAATCAAAGGAATTCATATAATCTTTATGAAGTGTACGAGCGCCAAAGACCAAGATGGATTATTGCAAGCCATCTAGGAGAATAATCTTAAGTTTATTGTTAAATAAAGATAACTCTCGAGTATTTCTAAAAGCTAGTGGATTAATTATGTTCAGGTTTTCCATCACTTGAAAGATTTAGGAAATTAAATTACACCTTGAAATAAATGATTAATTATTGCTATAAACATATGCGGTAAATATAAGATCTAACACAATTTTGACTTACCATTTAGAAAGTCTCAATGGATACATATCTTTTGATAAGATAAGACGTGAATGAATTCTTAAGTTGGACTAAAAGATTCATTATGTACATATGAATGTGTAAAGAAATAGTTGTATCATGCATGGATACAAGATGATTTGACAACATTGGTATTTAATCAAAAGTTATTAGATAATCATTTAATTGAATATTTTAATGGAATATGTTTGGATTTAGAATTCTTCTTAGATTATGGATTTGTCCAGAGTAATGGAAATCTAAGGATATATATTGCAACAATTTGTTGTGCAATAAGAATAAACCAATGAACTTGGAGTTCATGAGGTGCCAAACATTATTAAGAGAATATTAATTGTTTATAGATTTTAAAAGAATGAGGTTGTTTGTGTACACGGATGATAAATCTAATTGAGATGACACTCAATACCAGTCATGGATTAAAGAGGAGAGGCTTCGTTCGAGTTCGGCTAAAGTGAATATTCAGAATCGTCTTTCTGTTTTGGATAAATCGCTTGACCAAGGAAGGTGTAATGATGGGCTTGTTAATGAAAGATCTAATCTGTTAAAAGAGCTTCATGACCTCAATTCGTGTGCTTCGTTAGATATGTTTCAAAATGATAAAATTCGTTGGGCTATTGAAGGAGATGAAAACTCTAAATACTTTCTTGGAGTCATAAATAAGAAACGCTCTTAAATGGTTATTCGTTGGGTTCTTGTAGATGGCGATTTGATTGTCGAACCTTCTAACGTTAAAAAATAATTTTTAGACCATTTTTCTAATAGATTTTCCGAGAACTCCTCGCCAAGACTCACCCTTGAATCCCAGTTTCCCAATTCTTTGTCGTCGGATCAACAATCTGATCTTGAAAGAGATGTGTCCTATGATCAGATCAAGAAAGCAGTTTGGGATTGTGGCATTAATAAATCTCCGGGTCCTGATGGTTTTACCTTTGAATTCTTTCGTAGGTTTTGAAATATTATCGATAAGGATGTGGTGGCTGTTGTTCCCGATTCTTCTCTTCAGGTATTTTTCCTCCAGGGTGTAATTCTTCGTTTATTGCCTGAATTCCTAAGACTCATGAAGCCAAAATGGTCAAAGATTTTTTCCCTATAAGCTTAATTGGCAGCGTGTACAAAATTATTGCTAAAATCTTAGCCAACCGTTTAAGTCTTGTTATTTCAAGCCTTATTAGTGATGTCCAAGCGGCTTTTGTCTCTAATCGGCAAATTCTTGATGGCCCTTTTATTATCAACGAGCTTCTTTCGTGGTGTAAACATAAAAATTCTAAAGCCATGGTTTTTAAGGTTGACTTTGAAAAGGCTTTTGATTCGGTGAGATGGGACTACCTAGATGATGTGTTGAATAAGTTTGGTTTTGGAGTTAAATAGCAATTGATTTTTTGTTAAACGATTTCGTAATGTATTGTTGGTTTATATTTAATATAAATTGTCGTCCTATATTTCTATGTTTTAAATCTTATGTATAATATTTATTTTATTCTACTATCTAAAATTAGTACATTTTTTGGTCGAATTTACTATATAGGGAATATGTTTATTTAATATTAAGATACAAATATAGTGATTTTGGCGAGTTATCTTGCGTTATTTAAAGGATGTGTACGCAACCTAACTCACATGATATTCATAAGATGAATATTGGGACTTTCCCCAAACTACAATATTATTACTTATGGATTTTTCGGGGCCGTTATTTATATTCCGGCGTCCAATCATTAAGGTGAATCTTTTTGTAAAGTGTAGATTTTTTAATTTTACTTAATCTTTTGACCTTGAGATGCAAGTTGGTAGGGTTTATTGCATGTATAGTGAGTTATTCATTCTTGTTATAGTTTAAGTTGTCCTGAATTAAGGTAACTAATAAGGGCTATTCAGAATGTTTTTCAGAAGTGATTGTGAAGCATGGTGACTTGACACTTGTAGTCAATAAAAAATTTGTTCCTTTAATAGTTGAAGTATGATGCCACTGGGCCCTTCGTAGGGTTAATCAAATGTATGTGTGGCCGCACCAAAAAACTCAGGTAGATATGTCTCAATGATTTTTGGTAATCTAGATTAATCATATATATACGAGAAACAAAATCGTTAATTAATGAAATGACTATTGATCCATATCCATTTTTAACACGGTATCAGAAATAAAGGGATTGCAAATATTTAAATCATTTAACTGTGACTTTACGAAAGTACACTCATATATTTCTGGGAACATTAGCGTGTTGCTAGACGCTTACTAATGTTGTTATATTTATTTGTGACATGTCCAAGTGGGAGCTGCTGGGATATGTCCATATCATAAATAAATATACGGCCGAAAATATGTGAGCCTATGGGGGCACACACGTTTACACAGAGGATACGTTTATTAATGTAATTAATATATTGTATATTAATTATATTAATATGTTTCATGAAATATTTAAATGGTCGCAACAAGAAAAGAAGGAGGGGGTCAAGTGTCGTTTCTAGCAAACAAGAGGAGGTGTTTGAACATGACTTGAAGAACAAGTATTGAGGCTATATATATACCATGCCTCGTTCATTCGTTACGTAGATAACAGATATTCCAAAAAGTCATGCGATACAAATATTATACCCTAATAATATCACACGACAACACTTGTCATACGAAACAATATGCATGGTTTCATGGATAACCATACGCATTCCATGCATGTTAAAAAGTCATACACATGCATAGTATGTAGATCTCTTTTCCTTGTGTGTTGATAGTCAACAGAAAGCAACAAAGGTTCTTTTGTTCGATCGTACAATATAAGAAAAACAAAGAACATTGTGTTGTGTTGTTTTGTTTAATTTGAGAAGCAAAGACTAGCATCTAAACGTATCTCGGTGACGTGTAGTGTGTGCATACCATAGAGGTTATCTACTTTGGTAACTTGGGCGGTTTTCGCGTCTTATTATTTATTATACACACGCGTATATTCAAGACGGTGTATTCGTTAATTGCTAAAATGTACGCGTTCTTGATCCCTTTGTTAATTACATATTCTATACGTGTTTATTTCTATACGTGTTAATGTTTCGCATGTGTAATCTCGTTTTTTATGGTTGTATAGTTTATAAAAACCAACTACCTAAAACCGTAGATTCAATATTGATGTATCACCATTTAAGTTCGCATTGATTTGTTGGGTTGAATATAGCTAGAACCTCAATATAGGTAGTAACTGCCCTCCCATTCCTGTACCCCACCACAACACTATCTTTGGGCGAGCATTTTCGTTTGGTTCTCATGACTAACAAAAAACAAAAATGCACAAATAAATATTCTAAATCATTACGTTGTTTGGTTTTTCTATGCCACATTAAAGCTCTTAGAAATTATGCTATTTAGCTTTTTCAAGTTAAGATGGCAATGAGTATTTAAGCAACCTACATTTTGATTCACTACCGTTTAAAGCAAAGCACAGTAAGGGGAACACACGAGCAACGCTGTGTTGCCAAAATTAGCGAAACACATGGGTGTTATTAGCAATAAGAAATAAGGCAACAATAACGATCACATAAAATTGCAACGAGAAAACACATATGCATGCAAAATGTGTTAGACCTAATACTAAGTAATGAAGGAAAAAGAAAGAGAAAACATGGAAAACATCAAATGGCAATAAGTCGGCAAAACAATCATCTCACCGTGACTATCGAGAAGGAAAGAAGCCACGAAAAAATTTGGTAGATGAAAAGGACTAATATGAGAATAGTATATAAGAAACAGAGATTAGGTAGACGACATAGGCCAGTTGGAATTAGGGATGGCAACAGGTCGGGTTTGGGGCGGGTTTTAGTGTACTCGTACCCGCATCTGTTTATAATATCCACATATGTACCCGCCCATTACCCGTTGGGTACCCAGTTGATATTATCCATCAGTTTTTCGGGTTTCTCTGCGGGTATCGGGTATCCCCAATTGAATATTATATGGACAAAATGGCTGGTATGAAGATTAAGTCACACTAAAACTCACCGACAAAATAAAGCAAAACACCATAATATATTCAAAAAATTTAAAAGTTAAAGACAACATATAATGTATCAAATGATTTAACGCTTTCGAATAATTCATGTACAACATCCAAATGTGTTAGATAATAAAGATACTTATATAAAATATACAATAGAAGAAATTATGTATAATATATATTTACTCAAATTAATCATAATAGTAATAAAGCGGGTACGAATTCAGGTAAACGGGTATGGGTACGCGTACGGGTAATCGCGGCGGGTATTACTAGAACCCATCACCGAACCCGTACCCGGCTAAAAAATAATCAATACCCAAACCCGTGTCCAAACCCGTCAACCCGTCCCCGAACCCGACTCAACCGGTTTGGGTTTTGGTTTTCCCCGTCGGTTTTGAATGCTTTTGCCATCCCTAGTTGGAATGTTGGTGAAGAATACAAGTAATCTTTGATATGAGATGGGAAGAAACTTAGTGAGAGAGAGTGGAAGGATGGATGTATTCTAGAGAGAGAAAGTAAGAAACATGTAATTCATAAGTGAAATGAGAATACAAAACCAACCAACACCCTCTCCAAGGCATGGAGAGGGTATTTATACTACAATATTGGCCGGCCATGGGCCTTGGGAGGCTTTCCATGGGCCTTTGGACCATATTAGCTTATCATACTAGACATTGACTAACTACGGGCTTTGACTAGTTAATATTGGAAGTGACCGAGACTTTTCTTGATCCTAACAGAAAATATTAATACTGGTAGTCCAAATATTATGATTATGAGACCTAATATAGAGATGACACAATGATTGCTGGCAATTAAGAATGTGACACACAAATTGTTGAGTTTCTTTCTCATAGAGCACAAGTTAAAAAAAAAACCTTTAAATAATACCATTAATTATATCATGCACATTTTCAAAGGCTAATATTAATTAACCAGTGATAAAAAATATGTTAATCATAAATTCCGTCTTTTTTTCTTTTAAACAATAATTTTAACTATCTTACGATATTTATAGAACAAGTTATTTTACATGTTCTAACCAAAACTTAAACCCATAACAATCTGAGGAATTTTTTACACAAAATAAAGTTCCATTGAAACAAAAGTCATTTGGTAACCATTAATTCCTTATTAGTTACTTGATTAATATACGAAGACATGATGAAAACAACGGTAAACATTGTTTTATTAACATCGAATGAAAACAATGTGACTCTTGTGATTATATGAAAACATAATTAATCTTTTAGCAAAAGTATTTTACAAAAGAAGATTATCACGTTGGCCACCATGAGGTGGTTATATATTTAGCAAATTTTCTTGAATTTGTATAAGTCTTACTTTTTTTTACAGATGATTAATGCACTACGATATCTGCATAACCTAATTTTTTTTTCTTTTCAAAATGGCCTTAAGCACTATATAAGCTTAACAAAGTTTGTGTTTGTGTGATCTCTTTATATTGGAAGTAACTATCGAAATTATCACGAAACTGAAAAGGTCATCAATAAGCGTTAAGCTAAAGTATTTTAATCATACTAACACCATCAATACACATGTCAAACACGAATGAAAACAATGTGACTCTTGTGATTATATGGAGACAAAATGACTATAGATCAAACTTTATGAGTTGTGCAGCTTTAGCATTTGTGTAAAACAAGTTGGTAAACTCGCGCTCCGCTGCGGAACATTTAGCGGGCGCCGATTTTAGTTGGCGGGAGTGGATCCGGATGTTCGTGTACAATGTAAATTTTCAGTCGATTTCATTATTCTTGTACAAATGCATTAACCTAATATGAGCAACATCATACGACAATAATTAAGAAAGGTGCCAAAGAACAAAAGAGATGAAACTTAGAAGCCTGAATGATTGCTAAATACATTAAGTGTTTCGGTTTACATGTGCATTACAAAAATTTATAGTCGACTGTTCACCCCTTGCTGTAAAAAAATTCAGTAGGATCCAACCACCTGTTAACAACCCAACACCTTATTAGTTTACAAAGATATACTAACTCACTATTTGTATCAGCTATATTAACAACGCGTTTGTGATCATCTATGTATGTTTTTATATCCCTAGTAAGAAAGATCAAAACTTAAAGCTTGCTAAGATACTCAAACCATGGTACATTTTAATTTTTCCTTAGCAGATACCATGCCACTACCCAAGGTCAGTTAGAAAGTTTCTTCGTAAACAAACCCATCTACAACTACCAAGAAATGCAGTTGGTGTTTAGAAACTCACTATTCACCTGCATAACTCAACGTTCAGATAGGGGAGTTCAGAAAAGTGTCTCTAAAACTGCATGTAGCAAACAATATTAAGAAACTTAAGGAGCCGGTGCAAAATGGAAATTCGAAAGACACGGGTTTTTAACATGTAAAACAGAATTAGCATCGCATTGTGTACTAATGTCACTTTACATTACTATCATCAGCCAGTTTAAATTGTCCATATTCATATATAAGAGACTAATCAAGCAAAAAAATAGTAACACTTACTTCATCATGAAATCAAGCCGCAATTTACATAAGGTCCAACATCAAAATCATTATTCGTCGGCTAACTAATAGTTTTCTATTCCAGTGAGTTCTTTGGGGCTTCTTTCACATCGTAGAACATGCTACGCTTTCGAAGTAAGAACACACTTCAACAAAAAGTAGTAGAATTATCAGACAAAGATGTTGCAGAAAATGTAAGATTAGTACGTGTTAGTGTAACAGATTACCGCACGACTCATATACCCTGAACACCCATTTATACCACCAAAAACATGTTACAAAAACAACTCGAACATTCCTTTACTGCTACCCTTTTGCAGCAAGCTAAACAAACCGCCCGAACTCCCATAGATTGTTCAAAACAAAGTATTATAAAATAGTACTTACAATTAAAGACATGGTATTTTTTATTCAAACTTAATTGAGTTCGCAGCATCCTAATTACTCAGAAAAGACATAGAACTAAACACCTTTTTAACCAAACATCAAATACCCATATCCTCCCACAACCCAAAATAGCATTAAACAATATTTAAGAAATGAAATGTAATCTTTATAAAGTCAAAATTGTAAATAATAAACTTAGAATTTTAGCAGTGTACCTTTGTCTTGTGCAGAGAACCTGGTACAGCAGGCGTAGTTTTTTTTTCCTAGATTCCCGGGTGCAAATTTATATACCTAAAACAAAACCAATTTGGCCTATATCAAGACAACTTTTGCCACTTTGACTAAATGCTAGCAGACACAACGTACCATTTACCTTGCTGTACAACACAAAAAAATTATACCATCCTCTACAAAATCAAAACATGGGTTTTACTCGTGTGAAGTGCAGTTTACTCGAGTGATTACTTTCATCTGATTCTATAGGTACAACTATGTAATGAGCATATTACTTTCAACTTAAGTAATATGCTCATGACAGTGTTATGATTTAAAGAAATTTAAAGAAAGACACCAAGACAACTTTAATAATACGGCATATTTAAAGAATTCTTAGCTCTTTACCTCTTCTTGAGCCCACATATGGCCTGATATTGTAAAGTAATTTTGTATTAATAAAAACTGAACAGACATCTTTAAGAACGGTTGTTATTGTAACAAAGGCGTAGGACCAAAAATAGTAAGCAACAAAAGAGAAGTGCGCACCTTCATTACATGTAGAATCAGATTGGTGATGTTCGGTAGCGAAAATGCTTGTACGATTGACAATATGGCATCCTTTTACATCTCTGTTGGCATCAATGCTTTGTGCGTGTGCTACCAGCAAGATGTGTTGAAAGTTGAAACGATCTTTTTCGACTACTATTGTTGGAGAACGATGGTTCATCAGTAACTGATATTTTCAACAAAAAAAACAGAAACAAAACTCGTTGGAACAGAGTTTCTCAACTCATTATTTCAGCAACGAAAGTAGCTAATTGAAGCAAAAGTAGGATAGTAAAATTTCATTGCTTTGTATCGCTACTGTCCACTGTATTTGATTTTTCTATATGCACTGGTAGCAACTGAGGTATTATCGGTTGAATGACTACCTCATATAATGATTATTGACGTCAGACTGATCTATCCAAGCGGCACTGCACGGGTTAATGAAGCCAATAAAGGTCGTTAGCTACTACCAAATACGTATAATATTTAGACACACACACGTACCTTAAGGAAAGTAACAGGACCATGGTTCTTTAGCACTTCAACCTCTTTCCCATCGCTTCCCTCTTTCACCTTGTCGGCTGTGTGGCACTATAGGTGTATTTCCCTGCATTTCCCTCTTTCGTCTTCTCTTTAGCCCATTCTAACGACCATACTGCATTTCAGTTTAACATCAATATTCCACATTAGTTTTACGAAATCACAAAACACACCTAGTTCTAATACACCTAAGTTAGGAAAAATAACATTTCTATAAATCATGTTTTACTTCTCATGTTAAGGCATTTACATCAATACAGATTTTATAGAGCCATTCAGATTCTCTTTGATTGAGATCATGTTTTGATGCCCTTACTATATTATGTTTCATTACTTGTAGCCATGGTTGTAGAGAAATTGAATTTTTAAGGAGCACATGTAGCCATTGTTGTGGCTGAACACCCCATTGCCCCGACCCACAAACAACCATAACTTTTAAATTCAGTGATTTTTTAGAACGTGTATGCCATACCTTCCTTAATCATCCATGGAGGCAACTGATTTAATGGCGCACTTTTAGAATTTACCACTTTTTCCTCCACACCAAAAAAGGCCGCTTCGATTTGCAAACAAAGTTTATACCGGTTATTCTCATTATACGGATCTTCCTTGACTAAATAATGGAAAATGTAAAACAGTGACATACTCAAAAAAGAACCTAAACCATTAATATATTTATAGATACATTATTCTATAGGTGACTGTAAAGATAAATATGAACATTCCACCTATTTAGCATTTATAGCCTAAAAAGGAGCTAGCATTTCATGAGTCAAGTTTCATCATAGAGGCCATTTTATCATTCTTAAATAAGCAAAAACAATTTTTGAGATTTAAAATCACACTGTACGTAATATCTAAGAGAAAAGAGATACTATGTTGATAACAATGATTGTCAATTAAACATTACCTTGATTAAACTTGCGAGCAAACCAACCATCCAAGGCATCACAAATGAAGCTGTAATAGCAAGATCAACAATTTAGTTTTCTAAAAAACAGCCTTTCAAAAATGGGTGTCTTAGTTACACCTTGAATCGGTTTTTCTGTATTTAATCTTTACCTGATAAAGTAGAGGATTGAGAAAAGTTATTTATTGGTAAAGCAAATCACGAAGGCAAAGACATTCATCAGCACTCTTATGCAATGTTTTGAAAACCGGGTCTCTAATCGACCCGGTCGAGTCACCGGGTCACCGGGTTACCGGTTCAACCGGTTGGCCCGCCGGGTCAACCCGGTTTTCAAAAAAAAATAAAAAATAATAATATTTGCAATAATACAAAAAATTATATATATAAATTATTAATATACCTTATATTTAGCCTAAAAACGATTTACTACAAAATATAACATGTAACAAATAAAATTACGTTGCAAATATATATAAAAAACTTACTTTATTTATAAAAAAAAATGAAAAAACCAAAACCCGGCCGGGTCAAACCGGGTCTCGAGAACCGGGTTGACCCGGGTCAGCTTAAACCCGGCGGGTCAAACCGGGTTTCGAAAATATGAAACCCGGTTTAATTTGACCCGTTTTTTCGACCGGAACCGGTTCAACCGGTTGACCCGGCCGGGTCGAACCGGGTTTCAAAACATTGCTCTTATGTACCTTGTACATAGGAAGACGCAGTCAAATTTACAATAGTATGCCGTACATACAGAACACGTGATAGTTTACATAATAATTTGTCAATATCCAACATATACTATAGATGAGCACGGTACCGGTCCCGTACCGAATTAGTGGTACCGATTTTTTCTCGAGCATAAATTAGTGGTACCGGTACCGTACCGAACGGGATTCGGGTACCGGTACCGGTACGGTACCAGTATCGGGAAATCGGTGGTTTTTCCTGTTTTTTTCGGTAATTTCTCGATTTGGTACCGGTCCCGTACCGAATTAGTGGTCCTGATTTTTTTTACTCGAATCATGATACCGGTCCCGTACCGTGTACCGGGATTCGGTACCGTTTCGGTACGAAACCGGTACGGTTCCGGTTCGGTACCGAGATTCGGGTCTATATGCTCATCCCTACTATAGAATCAGATACAAATATTGAAAGATTTTATGTTGATATACAATTTTATGTAAACTAACAAATATCAACAATTAACAGGAAATGGAGAAGGAAAAAACAAATGATTTTGATAACAAAAGGAAAAATGAGGCCATTAAGCATAAGACACTCACCCTAAGATGCGAGGGAAGGTCGATTTGACTCGAATCCTGGACCTGATCTTTCATCCTACACCGGTTAATGATGCGATGGGAGAAGTTTTTCTTTTGTCATTTTTCATCAATGTTGGCCAGTCGAGGTTCGTCCATGCCCAATCCCAATGGACAAACCTTAGCCCCTAGCTCTATAATCCACCCTACCCAGTCCCTGAAAGCCCTCCCGGGGCCTAGCCCTCTTTCTTCGAGTCTTAATTTCATCGTTGACGAACACCTGCGCTAATAAGACAAAGAGGGAGTCTATGCCTTGAATGAATCAGTAAAGTAACAACGGATTAGTGGAATGAGGGATCAAGAGACAGATAGGGGGAGAATGGCAATCATTGGTGGACCTTCCCTTGAACGAGTCACGGAGCTCTCAACGGAGTGGTTTAGGTTCTGGAATTCCATCTCTAGTTGGGGCTTTCGGTTCGAAGGTTATAAAATGTGGTGCGGGTTCATCTCTCTCGACCAGTTCAGCTTCAAGGGAGGGTGATCGAGGGGACCCAGACTTTAGATCTCTTCTCTATGGCGGGAGGTCTCTTTCGTATCAAGAGTGTTTTGGGGAGGCCAGGGAAGACGGATTGGATCGAGAGGCGATGCTTATACCTCTTCTTTATCGATAGGATTCCCATCATTTGCAGTCTCTCCGGCGAAGGAGATAAGGGCGAGGGACCGAACATGTTCTATCCTCAACCTCCATCCGTCATTAGTAATCTCAATTCGCTTTTCCTATTCACTAGTACAATGCGCGCTACAACTAGCAGCCCCTTACTAGTAAGGGAAAAGGCTAGCGCGCAAGGGCTGATGAAAAGCCAGCAACTTGTTAGGACTAGGTTTTGGCTTGCCCCTTTCTTCTTATTAGGAAGGTAGGTTTGGAACCCTATACAAGGGGCTGCTTGCTGCTCACCCCTATCTCTAAAGGGGCGCACACTCGTTACCACTAAACGACGAAGCCGGGAGCGGAAGGAGGGACTTGAACCCTCAACCTCAGCCTTGGCAAGGCTATGCTCTACCAATTAAGCTATTTCCGCCAGCTACGGTAGTGGCGAAGCACTACTGAGCAATTCACGTATCACTTGATACGGACGACTTCTGTTTTTCCGCCGGACCACAGTCTTGACCTCCGATCGAGCTACGAACACGAGTAGGTAGGCGGCTAGGGGGGGCGGCAGGGCTGCGCCTTTTCAATCAATCTCCGGCCGCTCCGCTATTGGTGCGAGCTGTAAGGAGTCTTGATCTCGAGTCAAGCTGGGGCGTCATCTGTCTTTTAAGTTCAGTCATTTCCTAAGACGGCTCCTCTTATTCTTTCTACGATAATCCAAACTGCAGCTCCACGAGTCTGCTCGGAACCAGTTGATTCCTGAGCCATTCGTTCTCTTTCACAGTCGAGCTATTTCATTCCTCTCGGTTGGCCTTTGCCATCCACTAGAGCAAGTAAGAGAACCTAGAGTGAATGAACTTAAAGAACCGCATGACCGGATTGTACACCGGCTATGTATATGGATGTGCATAAAGAAGGGACGGGGCCGGGGAAGAGAGAGGGAAGAAGCTGCAGCGGCACCTCACGAACTTCTTACTGGAGCAGTACTATAGGCATTTTTGAGTGTTTGGATGCACGTCTTTTGTTCATATTCCTGCGCAGTTAAGAGAGAAATTGCCCCCAAGGAAACCACTTGTGTCTTTCTTGGATATGCTCAGTCCGGGTATAGACGCTATGACGTGAAATCCAAGAGACTCGATGTATCCTTGAATGTTTTCTTTAATGGGGGCGCTTCATATTTTCCTTAACCTAATTAATAAGCCCCGGGGGAGAATGATGATGGAGAAGTATTGCGGCCTTCTCCTGTTCATCAACTCTAACCGCATTCTTCTGCAGTTGATGTTACGGATCAGCCTCACGCTTCAAGCAGCTTTGCTCAGCATCTTCTGCCGATTGTCAGCCTGTTCAGCTGACCTCAGAGGATTCCAGTCACCCGGCACAGCATGTTTATTCTCGGCAGCGATTACAGTCTCTTTCCCAGGGTCAGACTACTCCATAAGATCAGCAGTCTAGCCCAGTTGCTTCCCTTTTAGGCGCTTCCTCTAGTTAAAGAGTGAATTCAGGAGTTCCAGGCAGGCGATAGGGGCTTCGGGGGGATAACATGAATCGTATAAGCCTGAACCCTATTAGTTATGTGCTTCCCCCTTCAAGAGCTGGGCTACTACCCTAATCAAGTTCTTCCTAGCGTATAGTATTGGGCAGATTGAGTCTTTCTCTAATATAGTACCTAATAGTTAGATTAAGCATTAGGCGCAACTTCGACTATAAAGCATCCCGTTAATCTCTTCTCTTTCTGTCTTCAAGCTTCAAGCTTTTGCCTAGGAGCTCGGATTCCAGTCCTATCGGCAGCATAGTTGGAATTTCTTCCTGCGGCGAATAAAGGAAGAGAAAGGGCTCTCTAATGCCTTATTTGTACGATATGATGCAAGCAAGGAATCCTATTAGAGTGATGCAAGTCAGCCTATAAGATGAAACCGAAGATACTAAGCCTGGAATCAGTCGCTCTCTATGTCAATTTCTCTTTAGCAAGAAGCCCTGTGAAAGCTATCAGATAATGACTTTATAGAGGTCCCTCGCTGACGCCTTCATTTTGATTTTTTTCATCTCTTTATGATATGCTATCTTCCTTTAGCCAGACTTCCCGCATTACTGTGATCAAGAGGAAGCGCTAAGGTCTATCCTTTCCTTAAGTTAAGAGTGAAGGACGGATACTGGCTCTTTAGGACTGATAGTAGCTGCTCTTCTGGTAGTATAGCTGGTAGCTCTGCTTATGCTAGCTCTCTTCTTTCTTATGAGAGAGATTCGCAATAGGGGCATTTCTCTGTAAGAAGAAGGCCTGTTACAGCTATCAGATATAGGGGATTTACTTCACCTTGAATAACTATCGTTAAATGGCTTTCTTTTCAGCCGCTTTCATATTGAATTAAGGTAGTTTGCTTACTTAGTGCTTTCGCTAAGGTGACGACTTGAATGAAACTTTCATTGGGAAAGGGAAGACCCCGATAAGGAAGAAGAACAAGAGCTACATCGGCAGGACTCTCTGCAAGTGGAAGGTCGCATAGGGGCTCTCGGGAAGCTCTTTCCTTTATACCAGAAGGAAGATGGTCGAGGAGATCAGTAGCTAGAAAGCTCCTTTGGGGTAGCAAAAAGTATATTACAAAGTACATCACTATTAAGTCGACTACAGTAGTCTCATGAGCATGTAACTACATCCCCCAAGGAGAAGAATACTCTGTAGTAGCAGCAGCAGTGGCCGAGCATCAGTCATCAAGTGAATCAGTAGATGCCCGCGCACGTGAGCAGCAATCACTCGCAAGACAAAAGTAGCATATGTCACATGGTAGATCATATCCAAGCAGAGGTGCACAAGAACGAGCACAACTTCACTCAGAACTTGTGACAAAGACTTGGTGTGCATCAGAACACGACTGAAAGCCCTTGCTGCTTCTTCATTCCAGGTGAAGCTATCTTTATTCAGTAAATTGGTCAGTGGCTTGCTGATAACCCCATACCCCTTTCAAAATTTTCGGTAATAGCCTGTTAAACCCAGAAAGCCTCTCAACCCCTTGACAGTAGTGGGTTGTGGCCAGCTCAACATGCTGTCAATCTTGCTTTTATCTGCTGATACCCCTTCACTGCTCACCACATGCCCGAAATACTCTAACCTTGCCTGACCGAAAGAGCATTTCGATTTCTTCACAAACAACTTGTGTTGTTTTAAAGTTTCAAACACTATCCTCAAGTGTTGCAAGTGGCTATCTAGGCTGTCACTGTAAATCAAGATGTCATCGAAAAAAACCAGTACAAATTTCCTCATATAATCCATGAAAACCTCATTCATTAAAGCCTGAAATGAGGCTGGAGCATTAGTGAAACCAAAGGGCATAACTCTAAACTCGTAATGGCCCTGGTGAGTTCGAAATGCAGTCTTGTGTATATCATCTTCAAACACCCGAATCTGATGGTAACCACTTCTCAAATCAAGCTTCGAAAATCTCCTGCTACCATGTAATTCATCAAGCAATTCCTCAATTATTGGGATGGGGAATTTCTCTTTAATGGTGATGGCATTGAGTGCTCGATAATCCACGCAAAATCTCCAGGTATTCTTTTTTTTCACCAGCAACACTGGAGAGGCATAAGAACTCACACTTGCCCTGATAATACCACTTAACAGCATCTCCTTGACCTGTTTTTCTATCTCAGCCTTTTGGATGTGGGGGTATCTGTAGGGCCTTACACTCACAGGCTCACTACCAGGTTTTAAGGGAATGTGGTAGTCGTGATTCCTCTTAGGAGGAAAAGGACAGGCTAGTCGCTAAAGGCTTTGGCTTTACTTAAAGAAAATACTTGATTCACAGTAAAAGTCATGTCGGGCTGGGTCAACGCGAAAGACCTTGCCTCAGTTCCTTTGAGGGATTCCTTCTTGCTTGGTTACTGTCTAAGCTCTTCGATCCTGCCCTAATTTGATTCTTGCGCTTGCTTGTGCCCCCTTCTTTCTTTGGCGCTTTCCTGGATCGCTATCTTACTAGTAGTAGTGTTGTTTTCTATTTGAGCTTCTCTTTTTCCTTTTATCGAGCAAAATGATTCGAATCAGGCTTTTTGGTCAAATTCTTTGCTGAAAGAGTTCTCCCTTATCGGATGGCATCAGATGCCGGTGGCGGTTAGCATTCTTTATGGGTATTATTCAGTGCCAGTGGCCTCTTAGCTTTGTGGGCGATATCAAATGGTTGGTATCTCACCGCATAAGTGTCAGGGATGGCATAGTTCATTAGTGCTTTCCCAAGGATGTCTGTGTGTGCTCTCCCGTATTTAGTCTTTCTCTGCGTCAAATCCAAATATGAAAAAAGAATTTGAGCATTACCCGCTCTATCAGATAGGACAACCCACTCCTTAGTTGAACCAGACTTTGCCATTCACCTTCATCCAAAAAAGAAAGAGACCGCACGAAAGCAGTTTTTCCTAAACGGTGATACCGCCAGGTTTGAAACTTTAATCTTTTGAATCTTGTGGTGAAGGGAAGCCCAGTTATTAGTAGCAAAAAGAGAAATATGAAGGGATTCGCTCCCAGGTTGATGGATCAAGAAATGAATGAAAGGTTGGAAGATCCTGCCCAGGAGGAGAAGTCTCAAATGGGATGCATTTGCAGAGAGAAATAGAGATGTCGCTGCTACCAAAGGGGCACCCTAACAAAGCTACACTGCTTGAGGAATCATCCCATTTTCTCATATGAAGTCTATCAGCGGTGCTATTTACTATTATTTCTAGTTCTGACTTGGGAAGCTGATCTTAATCTCAAGAGAAGCGTGACGATCATTTAAAAGGAGAAGTATCGTATAAAATAAGGTGGTGACGACGGCCCGAGGATGGGATTACGACCTCCAGGAGTGGTGACTTTGAGAGGTAGAGAGATTGCAAGCCTAAGAAATGATCTTTCTTCCAATTCTTGGTCTTGCAGGTTGGTGACCGATCAATCACTCTCTACGACCGGATCTAGTCTGAGAGATAAGCTAGCTTTCTTTCAGGTATGAGTGGAGTAAAATGAGTGTGAATGCAGGCTTTGATTGTTTTGATGGAAAGAGTAGCACTCCCGATAAATCGAGATCCGGGAGAAAGAAATCCATATGCTTCTAATAGTAGCAGATTCCAAAGTTGAAAAGAGAAGGGAACCAGAAATCTTGATCCATGGTCCCCCGGCTTAAAGTTGAAGAAGACGTCCAGAGGTGCCTTTCTTGATGGAATGAAAGAAATGCTGACCTATAATTCCTGGTCATGAAGTGGAAAAGAAAGAAGTAGCATGGAAAGGAGGTGCACTGGAAGTGGAAAGATTTTTTATTTCAAAATTTCTTATTAAGATGGATTTAATTTCAAGCCTTCTCTTTGCTTTATAGAATTTTTGTTTCTATCTCTCAGTGAAGACTGAATTTAGGATTTGACAATTATTGATGGAATTCCTGCCTTCTTTCTTGAAGTGACAGAATTCTTTATTTATTTCAGGAATTTCTTTCAGATATGATGGAATTGATATCGCTGTGAAATCTTTCTTTTTTTATTGCTTGCTTTCTTTTGACTCCTTACGTATACTTCACTCGTTGGGTTCGGCTGTCAGTTTCAAATCTTGAACCAGAATTGATTGATAGAAGTGCTTAAGCTGGAAGTGGAAGCATGAGTTTAGAGTTAGCATCGAAGGATGAAAAAAGACCCCTGGTTGAAGTGCCATCAAATCCAAAGGGCACATGTAGCCATGCCATGAATTACAAAGGGCTAGCCAACAAATGATAAGAAGGGTACACACGTGAAGCAAGGCGATGGAGGGCAGCCGTCCAGCGATTGGGGACCACACATATCAATAGATTCTATCTAACTATGATTTTCAGTCTTAAGCTAATCAGTATTGGTAAGACGGGTACGTAGACGCAAAAGAGAGATTTTCTAGTCTTTTAATTGAATATAGGGGGCAGGGGAATATAGTAAGAAAGAAAGAGAAAAAGGATAGAAGTCTTACAGGAATTCGATCCAGCCCCGGTTTGAGCATCTCCCTAGCCTACCTACTTTCGAAGCTATCCTTTTGTCTCTCTATCCTTGCTAACGAGAACCTGTGAGACGACTAGTATACAAGAGTATTCACCACTAATATCTTAGGCACGGTTGTACGAGATGTGTGAATCGCAATGCTAGTCATAAGAGATCATTTCTAGTTTAGCAAGGAGAAAAAAGCAAAAAGAGCTTTATTTAAGGACATGAACGAGCATAGACAGAGGAGAGAGTTAGAGTGACTCGTTAAAGATAAGAGAAGAAGCAGTCAACGGTTACCAGTTCTGTTAGCCGATTAGCAAGCGGTACTCGAGGAACATGCTTAGTCAGAGATTCAAAGAGTTGGGTTAGCGATCCTCCTTAACAGAGTCGGGAAAGGGATAAATAAACAGAGTCGTGGTCATGGTACTGAGCTGGTTTAGTTAGACCTTACCTTTCATTTCATCTTTGTATTTTTGCTAATGGTAATAGTTTCAAAGATAGACGTGTCACATAATCACATAAATAAGGAAAGAAAGTGAGTGAAGGAGTGACTATCGAGGATAGGAACAACTAAATAGACTCAAATGCATAAGTATACTTTAGGAGTTCCTATGGAAAGACAATAAGGCATCAACAATGCCGTCTAGCACCTTTTAGACTTAGTCACGCCTCCTCAGATAAGGAAGCAAGCCATAGCATGAGAGAGAAGGCGTTCCTTCGCCGTTTTATTTCAAGGAAGCACTTAAGTCGAGACTCTTATATGTCAATAGAGAAAGTAGATTCAGAAAGGAATCTTGTCATTTTAGTCTGTAATCTTGTAAAGGGTTTCAACTAGACTACGAGTTGTTATTCTAGTAGACATAACCCGAAATTCGTGCAAACCAGATCACTCTATACTTTTTACACTTGCTCAATCTCTAAAGCTAATTCAGAAACTTTAGAATGGGAGTCAAGCCCGACGAACCAATCTCGATAGTAAGCATTG
Source organism: Tanacetum coccineum (assembly GCA_026074375.1). Lineage (NCBI taxonomy): Eukaryota > Viridiplantae > Streptophyta > Magnoliopsida > Asterales > Asteraceae > Tanacetum > Tanacetum coccineum. The sequence goes on from BQNB010012501.1 coordinate 54,929, forward strand.
GGCGGGCGATAGGGAGGACGGTCTACCCAATGAATGTCGCCTAACGCCACGACGAGGACATGTAGAAGCATACATAAATTGACTCACTACATGAACTGCATAAGCAATATCTGGACGAATAACAGTAGTATATAAGACCTTATTACCTCTATAGAAGTCACATTCTAGGGAGGCTCGGCTTCTACCCAGGGCAGAAGATGGAGAAGGCTGGGCCATAGCTAATATACTAGGATAAAAGTATGACCTCTTTAAGATACGGGATAGATCTTTTTGATGATATCCATGGCCCACCCTCAAAATGGCCAAGGCTTTATAATCAGGTATAACTCGAAAGCCGGCTTGTGTTGGATTCCTGCATACCTCTAGCAGGCATCGCAACTCTTAGCATGTGCTATGTAATTTACAAGGACCGTAGGCCAGTAGTGGCCATGTCTCCAGATCTCTTGAATTTCCCTTAGTGCGCTCGATCTACCTATCTTTTTGAGTTTGATTGGTTTTCACTCTAGCTGACCTTTCCATTTAATCACTGACAAAACCTACCTTTCAATTCTTCTTGCCCTATAAGCTTTCAGCAATGGACATATTTCTTGGTCTATTGACATCGATCAATGAAATAGACCTCCTTCTTTCACTTTTTTCGTTGTCTTCCAATTCAAATAGCCCCATTAAGTGAGTGTTCCGCGAGAAAAGAGAAGCTGACATCTTTTCTTATCTATCTATTTTTGTAAATGAAGAAGATAAGTGAGAGTTTACTGACTGCATCTTCTAAGAAGGGCTTGGAATAAGAAAAGGTCCCATCCTTCAATATCATGATTGGGTCGACCAGGCCAGATCATGAGTGAAATATCATGATCGGGTCGACTAGGCCAGATCATGAGTGAATAGAAAATTGAAAATGTACATAGCAGTTCCAGCTGAAATACTTGGAATAATTCTACCACTTCTACTAGGAGTAGCCTTTTTAGTGCTAGCTGAACGTAAAGTAATGGCTTTTGTGCAACGTCGAAAGGGTCCTGATGTAGTGGGATCGTTTGGATTGTTACAACCTCTAGCAGATGGTTTTAAATTGATTATAAAAGAACCTATTTCACCAAGTAGTGCAAATTTCTCCCTTTTTAGAATGGCTCCAGTGGCTACATTTATGTTAAGTCTGGTCGCTCGGGCCGTTGTACCTTTTGATTATGGTATGGTATTGTCAGATCCGAACATAGGGCTACTTTATTTGTTTGCCATATCTTCGCTAGGTGTTTATGGAATTATTATAGCAGGTCGGTCTAGTAATTAGGGGGCGGCCGTTCGGTCGCCTATGATACTAGGACCAATAGGTCAAAAATGGGTTTGTGCCGCAGGTGTTGAACGATCCACTCTACACAAGTGTGGGCTTACAGGGCTCATAAAGCCTTTCTTTCATTCATCAATAGGGCCCTAGTCGGTCACTTTTCTAGGCCGGGATCAATAAGTGGAAAGGAAGTCATAAAAAAGATATCTTAATCTTCGCACCTCAGACCAAGAGGAAGGGTAGCTTGTCAAGCTGGCCTAAAATTTACATTATTCTTATTATATATAAGAATATATATAATTAAGATATAAATAAAAATATTCGTTGTCTTTTAACTGGCTGTTCTTCTTTGTCAACGCTACTAAGGACCTATAGGTTCGCAATAATGAAAATTGGTTATTTTAAAAAGAAAAGGCGCTATTTAGCCCTACATTAGTAGAAGTAAGTGGCTGAGTTAGCCTAGCCTACCCTAAAAGTGGTATAGTAGGGTATAGTAGGCGAGCGAGTTAGCAAATACGCTTAGGCTAATAGAAAAGAGAGCGTCGGTGCATAGCCTTCATTCTACTACGCTACAAAAAGGTTACGAAATCACTTAGCTCGATGTTAGGAGAGTCAAGGGGGAACGCCATACCTACATAGAAGAACCGTTGTTCGCTGACTTTCTAAGGTCTAACCTTTCGCCCCCTACTGAAAAGGGGTAATTAGCTTTGCACCACTGATAGACTACTTAAGATTCAATTCAAAAGGCCCTACTTAGTTTAGCAAGCCTTCGTCATTGTCAGTCAACTAAGTAGGGCATGAGGCCCCCTGTGAATCCGTAAATCTGAGGAGCATGCCGCAACAAAAGGATGGTCCCCTATGCATTTCATTCTTTCCGAAAGGGAAAAAAAGAAGTACCCCCCATCATAGTGAACCTCTCCTTGTGATCGGGATAAGGTAGATGCCTCCTAGCCGAGGGGCGGATCGAATCGAAGTTTCCTTAGGTAGCCACCGACCTACAGTTATCCTTAAACTTTCGTGCTTGGTGGAGAAGAAGCGAACAAAGGTACGCTCGCTTGCTGTCTTGTTCTCTCTCGCGAACTGGGATCGCTCGCCAGCTAGGTCAGATTGGAGCAACATTGTATGAGAACATATTACCCATATTCGGGGACAAGGGGCGAAACGACCTCTCGATCTACTTACTGCAGCCCAGGAATAAAAACATCGTCTAGGCGTTACCTGTTGCTCCGATCTCCCCTACGCCTAGGACATTGTCTGGGCCCACCAAGAGCGATAGTTAGTTGCTGTTTCCATTTGGTAGTTTTTTTCTCGTTGTTGATACCGGCAAGACCCAGCCAGATGATGTCTGCTGGTTGGTAGTGAGAGGACTCTTAGTACCTGCATACCCAAAAGGGGGCGCTGATTAAAAAACCAGAATTTTTCTCTTTCTTGCTCTCCCTTAGCAGCGGGAAAGGAGTCTATCTATCTGCCTAGCTTTGTTAGATTTCCCCCCACGCAATCCGCAGAAATTCCACGAATTCCTTGGTGGATAAGTCTGACGACTCAGCAGCAGTGCGAAATTTTCTTTCTCGTCTGCTGGATCTGATCTATAGTTAGGGGGCAATACATACCAAAAGGTTCGAAGAAGGATAATGAGTGAAGATCTGCCCCAGCCAAGTCGTCAACCGCTGCGGTACCTGAACTGAATGCTCTGAGGTTGAAAGGCAAGTAGATAAGCGGATTCCTACCTGTATTTTGATTGTCTCGATTCGTCCACTGCTGCTACTGATAATGGAAAAGGTTATGAAGTTGACTTCTTTGCCTTCTTGAAGGTGGTTGGGCATTAACCAACACAACAGTGAAACCCGATCCAGCTTTCGCTCCCTCCGCTTCCTCAGGGCCCTCACTTCCTCACTCAACTCACTCAGACGCTCGCCTCACGTCACTTCGCTCGCCTTGGGAGGAAGGCTACTGACGGTAGCGAATCTCAGAATACGAATAAGATCAGAAAGGCCATCATAAGAGTAAACAAGGCAATGGCTTCCGTGAGAGCAAAGCCTAAAATGGCATAACCAAACAATTTAGTATCCAATTACGGACTCCGTGCTACTGAATGGATCAACGAACTGAATATCTTTCCAATTCCGACTGCAGCTCCAGCTAAAGCAATTGTAGTAGTTCCAGCACCGATGACTTTTAAACCCTCCATAACATCTTTAAAAGTTTTCATTTCAGTCTATTAATTGGAAGCAGGATTCTGATTCTTGAAAGCGAGTTAAGTGGCTCTGAGGGGCACGAACGGTATAACAATAAGTACTGATTCGACTAGCTCGAACGTGGGGAACGAATGCTTGAATGTGAACAAATAGCTGACTCTTGCAAGTTTGTGGCCAGCGATCACCCTCTAAGCTATACGCTTGATAACGAACTAAAGGGCTCGAAGCTATAGAAGCTCTACAAATAGCAGTTCTTATGAATTTATGGCACAGTTCTTTAAGCTGGGTAAAGGTAAAGTAAACAGTAAACAGCAAAGACTCCCTATATCGAACCCCAATTTTTGGATATGGCTTAGTATAAAGAGCTGGCTTAGTACATATCCATAAATATGTCTTTTTGACTGCAGCATAGCTATCTCGTAGTTTTCCTTTTCATAAGAGAAAGGATCCGTATAGGTATAGTATACGTAAGTTTACCTAGATCTATGTATTTACCTTATATGCCTGAAATTTACAGATGAGTCGGGATCCTAATCTGACTATTACAATTATAGGATCAGCTCTTATTTGCAATCTTCCTTAAAGAAAGTCTAAGGTAGTTGCAGGTCCATTTTCCTTTTTTTATAATGTGCGGGATTCCTACTCTGAGTAGGCTTCTTCGTGCGTGCCATTCTAGGAGTCTTCATTTACTCCGGTATAAAAAGGGTTATATCAAGGTCAATAATTTCTTTCTGGTCCACCAAGCATTTTTTTTTTCAACTAAGGTTTATTTAAGTCCGCCACAGCATGCCTTTTCCGTCTATACCACAGCATGCCTTTTCCGTCTATAGCGGATAGGTAATTTAGCTACCTCCGCAGCAACAATTGCTTCAGCGGGAGCTGTCGTCGTGGGATCCGTAATAGTGAGCATTGTAACTGATACCGGGAGTTTAATATCTAGTTTTTTCTACTTACGAAATGCTTACGCTTACCAAAAGGACTAGGGCATCTTGTCAAAAGCAAAAGCGAGCGGTGACTCTATCGGAATCTATAAAACTCGACTGGAAGCGGGTGGAACCCACAATTGAATCTGTCCTGTCTAGAGGTCTATGCCCTTAACCACTGCGCGTTTACTGACACACTATCCCACCTTAGGGTAGCCCCCTTATTTCAAATAGAATACCTATCCTATTAGTTCTGAATAGCTCTGAAGCAGGAAAGATTCTTTGCTTTTCTACACTACATTCTGGACGGAAAGGAGATTGGGGCTGGACCGGATAGTGCATTGCAAATTCAAACTTTTCCTTCCTCTATCTCGGAGTAGAAGGTCGGGGAAAATGACCGCTGAAGTGATGCTTTAAGAAGGAGAATGGCTTATGGCCGCTGCTAAGCCTTTCAACTCCCTGCCACGAGCGGTAGCTGCGCAACACCGATTCCCTTTTTCCTATACTTCCCTCAAACAGGCCTCATTCTCCTAATCATGCTGAGGTAATTCAACAACTTCACGATTTTTCCAAGACTTTGAAAAGGCCTGTTAAAACTAGTACCATGGACGCTAACACTCCTCCAAGCGAATGGAGATTGATCATTCCCAGCTTGCTCATCAAAGAAGTGCGCCAAAAGTGGGGGGAGAGGTATCTATCATATTCTCTTATAATAGGAGCACGCCTGCTTTTAGGAACTCTCTTTCCGAACATCTTTGTCCATCAGTAATGGCGTAGGAGAGAGAAGTGACCCTCTAGGTAAGGTTTTGGCCGGCTTCCCTGCTCGTTCTCCAGTAAATGGATATGGCCCGATTGAAGGATCGGTTGCCTTCGTTGTTGTGCTATCTTAGTATGTTCCGATTCCCTTACGAGTCTTTTCGGCTAACCAAAGTAGATCGGCTCTCATCTAAGAGAATGGAAAAAAGTACACACCCAAGGAGGCCCACCTGGTGAAAGGGAAAGCCCCCTTCTTCGATCTGAGATCTCACTGTAATCGCATGATACCTTCATCCTTAAGCAATTTTCCCGGCAATTCTCCCCGATGCGTGTAAAGAAGAACTTTCTCTTCGGGAGGGTTAAAGAAAGCGGGCTCTTTCTAAATCAAAAAAAGAATCATCTTAGCCCTTGTGCACCAAAAGACGGAGGACATCCCAAATAAGAAGTTCCGGAAAGCAAGCTCGGCTTGACAAAATAGGAGATTACATCCATTCGACCCTTCAGGATAGGAAATGCGTCGGTTCGCCCTAAACTACCCACAGAATTGTAATCCGAGGAAATGAGATTAGCTTAACTCAAGAAGGTCCTTAGCGCCACCGGCTCGACCTTAACAACTAATTGCCTCGCCCCGATTCCCTCGAAAACTTGGTCTGCCAAGTCTATTGAAATAACTGACGAAAGTCCTGTTCAGAGATTGCGTTAGTGAGCTGGTGAGTTTGAGTCGTCTAGTTCTCTTTCTGTTAGTGGGACTTGCGCGTCCCATGGATCATGGCTTCTAGAGGGACCTGTGGCTTTCGTGTACCTATAGAGGACTTGCTATATTTTGTTGGCGTTCAGTGAACCGATCCAGCCTTTGTTTGAGCCGGTGGGTTGTGATTGAGCTTAGCTTGGCAGATCTCGCACCGTAATGCGAGTGCTTATTTACGAAAGATAGATTGTTGGTATGGCTGCTGCTACCAAAAGCACACTAAGTTAGTCACAGGTAGAAACCTATGAGCTCTACTAGCTCTCCGACTCTATAAACTGCACTTTTCTTTCCCGCCGCCCCTTTACCCCATCTTTCTTGCTTGCTATGAGCGTGACTGCGACTCTGAACGGTCTTTCTTTGCCGGTTGCCTAGGCTCTTAAAACCGACAGAATGACCCGGTAACGTTGCACACCATCGGCTGATTTAGCTGCATCAGTGGCTTTTCGGACTGAAGGAAGAATCCTAGGGTGGAACCAGAAATCAGCAGATAGAACCGAATCAACAGGGACTGAAGCTGACAAGCGATAGCCAAGTTAGGCGGATTTAAAACCATAAGAGGATAAGCTTGCAAGAGCACAAACCGATTCAACAGAGAATCCAAGTCCAAAGGATGAGGCTGAAAGCTATAAAAGAGAGGCAGGACAATCTAATGGGACAGGTAGAGTAATAGATAGATAGCTATATCAAAAAACTAGCTAGAAAGCTAAGCTAACTAAGCAAGCAAGCCTCTATCGCGCTGCAACCTAAGAAGCAATTTGTACGCGCACAAGCTCCACACCGCTCACCCTTGTGCCTTAAACTGCTACTTCAGAGCCATAATTTCATAGCGCTTACGCAGCATAGATCTACTCAAGTAGGAGCTTTAAGTTAAGCGGAATAGTGTACTTAACAAGCATTGAAAGCGTTCGGAGAGGCCACGGCATCGTCTTCACCTCTTGGTTCAGAGGAAGGGGCAGAATAGAACTCCATCGGGTCAAAATAACCATCTCTTGGCGATATCACCAAAGCATCCCATCTGGAATCCCCCTTTGCAGCTTCTAGCCTCAGATAGCCAAGTTAGGTGTAGGAAGGAAGATAAGCATCCTAATCCTCTTTTTCTTCCGTCTGCTCTTAACACTTCTCGCCAAGTCCAATAAAATACAGACTCTCTATGACTCAAAAACCCCAACCTACATCGTACCAGATCAGACTAGTCGCTTCGAGATCCCTTTCTATATCGTTAGAATGAGTCAAGGCTTGAAGAGTCTGTTATCAAATCGTCTGTGCTCACGAATCGATTGTGGGAGCTCAATGAAAATTCTCGTAGTGTAGTTACAGTCAACACAGTAGCTGTAACGTGAGCAGCACTTCGCTCCTTATATAGGCTATACACTCTGCTGAATGAAAAAGTTTCCCCATTCCCATTTCATTTGTAAGGAAAACCTTACCTCCTTTCTTCCAACTAGAATGCTTTTAGGCTTCTGGTTTTGCTTATGCGCACCGGGCTGCTTAGTCGGAATAGGCAAGCGGTGTGCTAGAGAAAAATTGAACCCATTTCAAAATGAAACAAAGACTTCAAATTTTCCAATATGGATCCGAGTTTGATCCAATTGCTCCCAATCTATATTCCCCTTCAGATTGGGTAGAGATTTCCTTTTCGGAATCTTCTCCATCTGAACGAAGTCTTTCAGCAGAGGCCCCAAGTAGTTCCACCTCCGATTTCAATACGTTCCCGTCTAGTCCCCCGTTTGATTCAGACGCATTCCGGGGGCAGCCCTCTGAGGAACTTTTGCCTCAAATCCATCAAGAGCTCGAACGTAGAATGGAGGAAATGGGCATTGACCTCCCCTCGGGGATCAGTGTGGAATACTTCACTTACCACGTGCTTCTTGGCGAGGATGAGGCAGGGGTGCTAGACCCGACATTTCTCACCGAGGTGCTTGCTGATCTACAACAACCTGGCCATATAGTCAGCTGGTATTGAGAGGAGGCCTTCTCCTCTATACTCTTGCTCTATGGATTTCTTTTTTGAAACGTCTTTTTAACTGAACTACAATGGTCTGATTCTTTTGAAGAAGATATGTAGGCAATTCGGCGTATACCCGGATGCGACCCCATCCACTCCCTCCATCCATGGATAAGGATAAAACAGCATCTTTCACTGTTTCGTTGGAAAAACCAACGCAAATCTCATATTGACTTTCTTTCGCCCTACTCTAAGGGTACTTTAATTTGATATCTTTTTTTTTATATTCTATTTATATAAAGGCCCCAGAACGCTAAAAGGTGAGGGAACCAGAGTTCTCTTTCTAAAAAATCAAAATAAATGACTATAAGGAACCAACGATTATCGATTCTTAAACAACCTATATTCTCCATACTTAATCAGCATTTGATAGATTATCCAACCCCGAGCAATCTTAGTTATTGGTGGGGGTTCGGTCCGTTAGCTGGTATTTGTTTAGTCATTCAGATAGTGACTGGCGTTTTTTTAGCTATGCATTACACACCTCATGTGGATCTAGCTTTCAACAGCGTAGAACACATTATGAGAGATGTTGAAGGGGGCTGGTTGCTCCGTTATATGCATGCTAATGGGGCAAGTATGTTTCTCATTGTGGTTCACCTTCATCTTTTTCGTGGTCTATATCATGCGAGTTATAGCAGTCCTAGGGAATTTGTTCGGTGTGTCGGAGTTGTAATCTTACTATTAATGATTGTGACAGCTTTTATAGGATACGTACCACCTTGGGGTCAGATGAGCTTTTGGGGGGCTACAGTAATTACAAGCTTAGCTAGCGCCATACCTGTAGTAGGAGATACCATAGTGACTTGGCTTTGGGGTGGTTTCTCCGTGGACAATGCCACCTTAAATCGTTTTTTTAGTCTTCATCATTTACTCCCCTTTCTTTTAGTAGGCGCCAGTCTTCTTCATCTGGCCGCATTGCATCAATATGGATCAAATAATCCATTGGGTGTACATTCAGAGATGGATAAAATTGCTTCTTACCCTTATTTTTATGTAAAGGATCTAGTAGGTTGGGTAGCTTTTGCTATCTTTTCTTCCATTTTTATTTTTTATGCTCCTAATGTTTTGGGGCATCCCGACAATTATATACCTGCTAATCCGATGCCCACCCCGCCTCATATTGTACCGGAATGGTATTTCCTACCGATCCATGCCATTCTTCGTAGTATACCTGACAAAGCGGGAGGTGTAGCCGCAATAGCACCAGTTTTTATATGTCTGTTGGCTTTACCTTTTTTTAAAAGTATGTATGTACGTAGTTCAAGTTTTCGCCCGATTCACCAAGGAATATTTTGGTTGCTTTTGGCGGATCGCTTACTACTAGGTTGGATCGGATGTCAACCTGTGGAGGCACCATTTGTGACTATTGGACAAATTTCCCCTTTTGTTTTCTTCTTGTTCTTTGCCATAACGCCCATTCTGGGACGAGTTGGAAGAGGAATTCCTAATTCTTACACGGATGAGACTGCCTGAAAAGTGAGAAATTCTGACACCCATCATTTTCGAGTGAGTATTACACCAAGAATTGACAAGCCTTTAGTTGTACGAGTTGTACGTTTTCTATTTCTTACGTGACTTTGATGAAAGAAAGCATTCCGAGAACTGGAATAAGAGTCAAGGCCTTCCTTGTCATTGTAGTAGGCTTGTTTGCAAGAGAAAAGAAGTCGCTTCAACGATGCAATCAGACCTGTGAGAGTAAGCATGAGAATCCAGTCTGTCTGCAATTGAGTTGCCTTGTCTATAGATGTGAGAAACCATCATGCCAGAAGACAATAAGCTGATGCATTCTCTGATCAAGTAAAGCACATGTCAAGGGGTGGCTTATCCATGGGCCTTTGGCCCGGTTAGCTTTCTAACTTAACCTTACAACTTACTATGAGCAACGACTAACTATATTGGTAGTGACCGACACTTTTTTGTATTTCTAACAATCCCCCCCTAAGGGAGGTCACTTCAATTTACAAAAAAATTAAACTTAGCATACTATGCTTTCACTTTGGTCTTAAGCTAGCAGTCTTAAACTTCAATCATTAACTTGTGATTTGATGTAGTGATCATTGACTTTAGATGTAAGCTTGTTGTTTATCTTGACTTGAATGTGAGAATGTGAACTTGAACAACTTGAGATCATCAACTAAGCATAATCTCTTTTTGCCATCTTGT
>BQNB010012501.1:77500-79020 GCA_026074375.1 Tanacetum coccineum
CCGAAGAGGGAAGCCCAACGAATGCCAGATGCAAAGCCCCGTACCTCATTAAGATCATATTGGCATACTCTCCTAAAAAAAGAACAGGCCCCATTGAAGACGAGAGTGAGGTACAACAAGGCCATTTCTGTCCATCGCCCTTCTCACGGAGACGTACATGGATGTTACCCGCTCACTTGACAGACCCAGCCTACAAGCATTACCTTTCTCTACAGGAAATGGGAAAGTGTGGGTGAATCAACATCAAATAGAGGAATTCGCTTTTTCTTTTCAGCAATAACATGATAAGAGCATCCCTTTCACAAAAACCTACAGACCCTCCTATCCTGCCACTTCAGCACCTTGTGATCTTTGAGAAGATCATTAGGATCCTAGAATCTTTTTGATTTCAAAAAACAAAATTTTTCATGGTGGATCAGGACGAGAATGAATCCGGTAATCCAGGACATACTCGTCCTGGAGCTTATGCTCTTCTCTGGGGAGGGGGTTTTTATAGAGAGAGGTAAGTCGAGGGTAGCCTCCCGCTTGACCGGTTTCTCGGAGTCGGAGGAAGATCTTCATCCGATCATCCTGAACACGACCTAGTAATCAAGAGAAAAGTGTATATTTCGCCTGAGGCAATGTGTATTTTTCGCCTGAGGAAATGTGTATATTTCGCCTGAGGAAAGATGTATATTTCGCCGAAGAAAAACCTGTATATTTCGCTTGAGGAAAGATGTATATTTCGCCTAAGGGAAATGTATATTTCGCCCAAGGGAACCTGTATATTTTGATCAAGATTAACTTGTATATTTCGCTCAAACAAAACTGTATATTTCGCCTCCTTCAAAACATATTTCGCCTCTTTCAAAATTTTCCGGAAAACCAACTTTTAAATCACCTAAAAGACACACCTTTTAACGTTTTTTGTTGATTTCTTTTGCAAAACTAAGTATTACTATGTTACTACTAACATAAAAACACAAACTTTATGGTTTTTAACACCTAAAAATTGTCACTTTTTATTTCGTGTACAAAAACCAAAACGCACCCTTTTTGTAATATGTAAACAAGAGAAAAACACACACACACAACCTAGTAATCACCCTATGGCGACTGATACCAATTGATGAATACTAAATATCTAATCACACATCTAAATATGAAGAAAACTTAGAGAGAGAAAGGAATGGTTGGACACTTCTAGAGAGAGAAACAAAGAGAAGGATGTAAATTATGAAATGAGCCAACACCCTCTCCATCCCATGGATAGGGTATTTATAGTATCTTACAATGGGTTGGGGCGTTGGATCTATGGGTCGGCCCAGTTAGCTTACTTAGCTAACTACACGTTTACTACGAGCTACGAAATACTATTTTGGATGTGACCGAGTCTTTTCTCGATTCCCAACATCGTGTTTGTTTATGTTCATTCATTAAGAAACTAAATGAACATAAACGATCTGATAAGGATGTTGGGAGGAAAATAGAACCCTAGGACTGAAACCTAGCGGCGGCGAGCACTTGGCCAACCAAGTTGC
>BQNB010012502.1:0-41211 GCA_026074375.1 Tanacetum coccineum
CCGTAGTGAAGCGAGAAAAAAGGAACACCCTAAACGAAAAAAATGAAGCTAAATTTCTATAGAACAAAACATAATAAACAAACCTCGCCGCAGCGAAGCGCGGGTTTTCAAAACTTGTTAAATATATTTTGGGTAAAGGGTTTCTATGATATAATATATTATATCAAAAAAACGATGAAGTAAAAAGGATGTAGATTAAGTCATACGTTACAGCCTGTTACCCGGTAGAACAAGAACGCACAATTTGTGTCAACCAAGGTTGTCAAAATCGCGATCCTGATCGTAGGATCCTACGATCCTACGATCCTACACACAAAAAACGATCAGGATCGTAACAAGATCGCAATTCAAGTAGGATCGTACCAGGATCGTAGGATCGTATATAGGATCGTAGGATCGGATCGGATCGCATAGGATCGTAGAATGGCCTTATTTCGGACTTTTGGTAATTTAGGCTAAGGTTTATAAATTTTCATCAAGATGGTTTCATATTTTTTTCTATCCATAATCGTTTAACGATTGAAACATGAAGTAGGTGCACGTATGTAGTATCTTTTTTTATCCATATCATTCATTTATCGATTGAAACATGAATGAACTTTGTGCAAGTATGTATTACAATATATCTAATGTTCTATTACCATGGTACTTGAACATATAACTTTTTTCTTTTATCATCCATTTAGATTCGTTTATCATATAAGGGGGAATTTCATATATACCCAATAAAATTTGAAAAATTAAATATTTCTCTAAAACACAAGTTATCAATGCATGATGTAAAATGCTATTAAAGAATGTTTGGATAAAAAATGTAAATATTAAAGTGTTTTTGGGATATATGTAAATGCTCATCATATAAAATATTATATAAAAACATATAGAAATATAAAAAAATAACCTTATACAAAAATATATATGTTTTCATAGGATCTTACGATCCCGATCCGATCCTACGATTACGATCTTGCAAAGCCGAAAACGATCCTAAGTAAGATCCCGATCCTGACAACCTTGGTTAATACAAATAAACCCATAAAATATGTTTATCTCACGACCTTCCTAGGTAAAATCCCGATCTATGACAACCTTGCTTTAACCGGCTTTCACGTTAACACTCTGCGATTTAAATACTTTTGTTGAACCATTTAAAGTGAGTTTTCAACGAGTTCATTAATTTTTGGGTCTCCGCCTTGAAATCTTTGTTTTCCTTGTCCTATCACATACTCTCCTGGTAACTTCTTACCTCTCAAATCATACACTATACAAGTAACAGTAATAATAAGTACTCACATCACTTGTTGGCCTTGTGGGTATTTCAATCTCCATAAAATCACTTAGCTATTATCTCCATTTCACTTCAAACGATTAAAAGAATTTGTTATACACTTGTGATAACTTTTCTTTCATAATGGCCACGTACCAATAAGGGATTCGCCAATAGTACCAGTAAGGAACTCGCCAATAGAAGCATCTGCTCATGCGCCTTTTTACAAATACAAATGGAATTAAACTATTAAAGGGACATTAAGGGGGTGTTTGGTTGGGGTTTTATTAGGTGATGAAAGTTAATGATAAGGGTAAATTACACTCTTGGTCCCCAAGGTTACCCCGTTTGCGGATTCAGTCCTCCCGTTTTGAAAATTGGTGGAAATGGTCCTAAAAGAGGTCATTTTGGTACGCGTTTAGTCCCAAGGGATGAACGATCGTTAAGTCGCTTCGTTAGTGATGGGTACTATATTAATATCGCATAAAAAGTATTATAGTGGTCCCTAACTATAACTTTTTTTGTGTACACCGAGTACACTCCCTCTCATGAGTATTTATTTTTTACTATTCACCTCACTTAGCCACCTCCTCATTCCTATCTTTTCACACGATTATTCTCGCACCGAATCATCTTCCAACTCTCCACAAATTACTCACACAACCATCCCTTAACAGTCAATTTTCCTCGAATCAAACCCACACAATGGAGTTTAGTGGACCGACAAACGGAATTGAAAGCTCGCCGTCGACATTGGACGGGCACCACCCCGCAACTCATCGAGACAACCAATCGACATATGGTAATGATTTGACAGCGCTATTTTGCTCACAGTATATTTTTTTTTACAAATGTAGTGTTCTTTACTTGTTTTATTGTCGATTTATGAAGTTAATTTTTGATTTTGATTTTCAGATAATGCACCCAATATGTTTTCGATTCGAATACATCATGGTGGAAAATTTCAAAGGTATCCAGGCCGAATGTATGTCAGTGGTCGTGTCGATATATTTGATATGGTCAATATCGCGGGGGGGGGGGTTCATATCTCTTTCGTTTACTGTCGTTGCCCAGAACATGATAGTTCCATAAATTAGGTTACACAGCGTGAATCTGAGCCCATGTTTTTATAATTATCATAGACCACATTCACCAGTCTAGATGAACGGGTAGTGTATGCTTAGGCTTGTGAGAGGCTGTATTCGTGCCTGACTACACTTGTTAGAGCTTTACAGTTTATTGAGGTCTATAAAGAAGCATGGTGTTTGACCGTTTAGAGACTTTTACCTTCAGGCGCCACGGTTTAGGCAACAAGAATAAGAAGATATACTTGATGCATCCTGCAGTAGCAAATTGCATGTCAAACATACCTGAAAAAATTTTGATGTTGACCTGAGCATGAGTCTAGTGCAAACCACTAAGGAACCTGTTTGTATGACTTCTGTTACACTTAACTCTTTGCTACACATGATACAAAGATACCCCTTGTAAGGATTCTGTTTGTGAGTCCCTTACACCTAGTAATGCCTGATTGTATTATTAAAACCCTCCCACTCGAGAGTCCTGTCCAACACATCTACACAGTTTAAGTTGATGGACATGGCGTTGACCACACAAAGCCATGTTCTCTCCCGACAATACATCGCAGTTTAAGGACATAAAACTGAGTTTTTGTGCCTCACAACCAAGCAACTGCTGAGTCATGTTATAGATGACTGTGATGAGTGCAAAGTAACATTTGATGAAATAGAATTAGAATGGAGAGGCATGGATTTCTGATGTTGCGGGGCAGTGGTGGTGACAGTTCCCAGGGTTAAGATCACGTGAAGTCATTTGGAGTTGATAGCTAAGGACCTTTGAACTTAAATGAGGAACCAGATGTAACCTAATGTTTCCCAATTGAAACACAATCTGAGCTCCCTGTTCTGAAGGAACCAGGATGTAGGATCCATACCAGGAACCCATTTTAGCATGGTTAGCACTCAAGAACCCTATTGTGTTAAGAGGTTAGCACTCAAGAACCAATTGTGACAGAGGTTAGCACTAAGGCACCCATTGTGGAAGAGGTTAGAACTTAGGAATTCAGTGTTGAAGATGTTGTAATTGAAGATTATGTCAGTTCTAGGGAAGATGGGGAAGATGTTGAACAGGGTAATGGTCAGGAAGATGAATCAGCTCCTACCGATGGACAGTTCTTCTATGATGATGAAGGAATATATACTGCATATGAAACTGAA
Organism: Tanacetum coccineum; assembly: GCA_026074375.1. Lineage (NCBI taxonomy): Eukaryota > Viridiplantae > Streptophyta > Magnoliopsida > Asterales > Asteraceae > Tanacetum > Tanacetum coccineum. The sequence continues at coordinate 3,505 of BQNB010012502.1, forward strand.
TATGAATGTTCAGTCTAGGTGAGATCAGGTACAGATGAAGATAGCTGATGAAGATGAAAAATTTTTGGTAGCTGAAGAGAATAAAATGAAAAGCCTGATGTTGATGTCCAATTGTTTGGTATTAGCATGATCTTCCTTTTGACAACATAATGGTAATCACTAATCTAATGTCGGATAGATGTTTTAGAAGGAGAGGACGTAGATGTTATCAATGCGGATGGTTTCGACAGTGACCCGTGGTAATGATGAAGAAAGAAATTACCGGAAGTATAAAAAGGGAGGTAAAAAGGCCCGAATTGAGATGAAACTAGAAGGTGTTTTAAATGCGAGTGGGTATATGAATACTCTCATTTAACACTGGCCAGAAAATTTTACCAGTCCAAAAGAGGCGAAGGACAGAGTCTACCTTATTCCATGAAAGCATAAGGAATGTGAAGCTGAATACAGAATGCTCTGTTAGGATAAGAGCAAGATGTGAAGGAAAAGTGCCTGTATTTACAATGTCACCAAGGTTCGCGGACCAACTGCCAAATATTGGAATGGAAAGCTGGGCCTAGTTGGACTCAAGTTGGCCCAACTACTGGAGTAAAAAAAGAAGAATACAGGTACCAATGATGACAGTCAAGCATCTCCTTCTTTTTTAGATGCACATGATAAAGGGGATCTCTGCCCTTGGGTCTTGTATGTGGGAAAAGACAAATTCACACAAAATTGGGTGGTGAAGACACACAAGGATACACACACATGCCTTCAATCCAGGGAAATCAAACACTGCACTTACAAATTCTTGTCTGAAAAGATATTTGAACAAGTCAGGGCTAATCCGGATATCCCAGTTAAGGTAGTTCAAGACCAGCTCCAACGTGAGCTGGAGGTTATAGATATCTATGAGCAAAGCTTTTCAAAGCTAAAGCTAAAGCTGAAAGAGAGATTAGAGGAGATCACGTTTTGGCAGTATTCTATGTTTTGAGACTATATTGTTGATTACATCTACAAACCTATAACCACTGTCAAGGATTGCATTGAAATGGAATACTGATCCATCTTGCCTAATATGGTGTTTTAGAGAATATATGTTTTGTTTGTGAGCATTAAAATTTGGGATTTAGAAGCAGCAAAAGATCTTTTAGGCTTAGATGATGCTCATGACGAGCCATTTCCAGCAAGTATTGGTAGCAAGGATGAAACTGGATACAAACAAATGGAATTTACCCATTGGCCTATGCATTGGTTGAAGCTGAAAGTAAGAGTTCATGGTGCTGGTTCTTGCAGTGTTTGGGTGATGACATAGATCTGTATCCCAATTTAAATTTCACATTCATCAGTGATAAGACAAAAGAGTTATTAATAACTCTGGCCACTAAATCTGTTTACGCCAAGTGCAGAACACATATATTAACATAGCGACACATACATGAAAACATGAACAGGGATGGTGTGGACAAGCAAACAAAGATTTGTTGTGGAGAGCTGCATCTTGCTCAAATGTTAGGGATTTTGAAAAGTGTATTTGGAGACTTAAGATATAGAATCCCTAAGACACAAGAATGGTGAGACAAGATACCAAGCCAGAACATTAGGCTAGACTCATTTTTCATGTAAACACATAGATGCTTGACTAACCGTGTAATTTCTTAATAGCCATCAACAGTTTTTAACTGCTTTCATATTTATGAGTATTAGGTATTACGTTGTATAGGCCATTAAAAAGAGATATTGTATATTTTTGATTTGTCTAGGTAGAGCCAAAATTTTTGATTTATTGCCAACAACATCTGTAGAGGTCCTTTTAACTGGTAAAATGAGGTTTGGAGGTAAGAGACAAGCAGTGATCACACTTTTAGAGTACATCAGGGAGTAATTTGCATAAAGAGAAATTGTGAATGTACAAGTGTGATTGATAAATATATTGGGTCCTATGTGACCCTTACTGGCAACCCGGAATCATGAATCCATCAAGAAAAAGCTCATTTGATGAAGGTGCAAGGAATGTAGCAAATAAGTAACAAGTTTCAGGTAGTCACTTGGTGATCAGAAGGTATGATTGTAGTGAGTAAGGACATGTTCACGTAGGATATGGGAATTAACCAGGGATTATTGGAATATGGCTCTGATGACCGGGGGCGGGCAACCAACCCCCGAGAAACTTAGGTAGATAATCATTGTTATTGGTTATAGTACATGGAAGGAAACACTACTCTCACAATATACAACCAATTTGTGGACCAAGTACACTGGAGAAGATCCACAATGTCCCACTACCTTTTGCACCCAAGCATCATGTTCCATGGATAGGTCCGACCAAAGAAGAAAAGAAAGAGGTCCAAACACGAATGAACCAATTTGTGAAAGAAGTACACATAGAGGAAAGGAAGAATCATTACATGGCAATCATGCGGAAACATTGGACACATGATAAAGGCAACATGAAAGGACAAGGTCGATAGGCAACAACATGTTAGTATATTTCAGCTTTAAGCTATAAAGTGATGTCTTTGATCTAAACATTTTCAGCTTCAAGCTATAAGTGTGTCTTTGATCTAAACATCACCTTACAGGTTACGAGGATTTTTTTGATGTAGGTGGCAACAATGCATAAGCCAGTGGTAGTGCATCTAGGCAAGCACAAAAAACAGAACCTGCAGTTGGTCAAGATGGTTCAGGTGGATCAGGTGTTGGTGCTATTATAGGTTTGTCTTTTGCTGCTGGTGAAGGTGGTGCAGGTGGTGCAGGTGTTGCCAGTCAAGGTTCATCCCATACTAGATGGACAAAGAGAAGAGTACAAACAGAAATAATTAGTCCACAAAAAAGAACTCCCACTCAACCTGCAAGTCAACCTTCTACCAGTTCTCAAGTGCCAGTGAGTGAAACAAGGAATGCAGATGGAAGAGAAATGGGTGATGGTGTACCAACACAGTCAAGTGCAGCAGGTGGTGCAAGTGAATGGTCTTTTCTGTAATTCCAAAAACTAATCTGTTTCAGGAGAGTGTATGTCTGTAATTCAAGTCCACATAAGTGGCAAACATCAAAGTCCACATCTGTGGCAACTGTCTAAGTCCTTTTAGAGGCAAACATAAAAGTCCACTTAGGTGGCAAATGGATAATTGCACTTGTTTAGGACTGATTTAAGCTGTTTGTGACCTATTTAACTTATTTTGGAAAAAACTACTCAGTATCATGACAGGTTATACACAGTTGGTCCATGATGTGGAAACCAGTTTTGCCCGTTTGCAAAACCATATAAGTAGCATGAGAGGTTATACACAGCTTGATGTGGAAACCAGGTTTGCCCGTTTGGTCCCTATATAACAGTGAATGTTGTTTGTTACACGTGTTACTACGTTCCATAGTCCATTGAATTGCCAGATAAGTCAAAGTCATAATTTAGTTGCAAAAGCATGTCAGTATCACAAGAGTTTATACACACTTGGTCCTTGATGTTATAACCGGGTTTACCCGTTTGGTCCCTATTTAACAGTGATTGTTGTTTGTTACACGTGTAACTACGTTTCGTATTTCCATTGGTGAACAAAAGGGCTAGTCTCTTGGCGGGCTAATCTCTTGGCGGGAAAATGAAGAATTGTGGTTTTCTTTACACGATTAGTCCCTAAGACCCAAATTACACACCATTGGACCATCAAACCCAGATACACCATTGTACCCCCAAACACAAGTATTTAAATCGATACCAGATTTACCATTCTTACACACTGTATTTCGCCCTCTGATTCTCACCCAGCAATCTTAATAACTCAAAACATGTCGGCAGTAAGTGATAACGGTAACTTTCCCATGGTCGACGAAGAAGAAGTGACTTCTAAGAAATTAGCACCGATGGCTAAAGAAATGATAATGTTAATTGAGGTTCTTAAAAGAAACTGTATTTTTCCCTCTGATTCTCACCCACCGGTCGTAATAACTAAAAACATGTCGACAGTGATTGATAACCGTAAGTTTGTGATGGTCGACGAAGAAGACTTGATTTTTAAGAAAATTTCACCTATGACTGAAGAAATCCTGGAAATGTTACGCGTTTGTGTTGCCAAAAAAATAAAGGTGAGTGACTTCGTTTGGTACAATGATGAAATAATGGAACATGTAGAAAAGCTTGCTGATGGTTGGAGAACAACAGTTTCCTATTTTGTCAAAAAGGCGGTGAAAAAATATGCAGATGATGAATGATGTTGGTGTTTGTTTTGTAAGTTGTTGTTTGTTCCGTAAGTTGTGTTTGTATTTGAAGTTAGATGTTTAACTTTTAGTAGACCGCTAGATCTTGTTATGTCATGTGTATCCAGATGATGAATGATGTCCGTGTTTGTTTTCTAAGTTGTTTTTTGTTCAGTAAGTTTTGTTTGTTTTTTATGTTGGTGTTTGTTTTCTTATACAACAATTCGAAGAAAGATATTTGAGTTAGTAAGACATGCCAAAGTCAACAAATACTCTTTGCAACATTCAGAACAGAGCATAGAAACTATGCAGACCCACCATCCTTATGGAATACTTTGACCATATTTTTCTTTGTAATGTTAAGATAATGATGAGTTGATTGCTTAGGAGAAAAGACAGAAACATTATGAAGTATCAAAGCCGCTCCTACGGTAATCGCCTTTGTAAACCTCTCCTCTGTAAGCACTTTGTAATGAATAGTACCAGAGATTGTACCAGAAAGATCTTTGAGTGTTACTGTGAGATCGCCCAGCGCATTCGGAGTACAAGACTTGATAACTGCAACAACTTTCTCAAGTTTCCCATTCTTGAGACGTTTATTAACATCTCCAAAACAACCCGTCATGACCCCTCCATCAACATTGACATAGTCAATCGCGCTAAGCCATGCACGCTTAAAATCATCATCCTCACCCACATCCTCAATAACTTTTCTAATATACTCTTGTGTAGACATTACGGATTCCTCCCCACCTTCCCGTGTATCAACTAATTTACGGAGCTTGGCCGTTTGAACAATACCAGCAGGACCTGGTATTATCCTAATGGGCTTCACAACACAATTATCAACTTGATTGTTTTGAGATGAAAACAGGGTTTGGGTGGTGGTGGTTATCTCAGGGACTATGTGAGGATTGTTGCTGGGACGGACGACGGGGGTAAGTCGAAGATCGAAATCGTGTATATCAAGGGCTTCTTCCCATTCATGATTTGGTGGTGAATTCCATGTTTTGTGATGACTGATATTTACGGCCTATACTTTGTCAATAAATTACACTGTGTCTTTAAATAGGGGTGTAATGTAAACTTTGTTTGACCTTTTTTTGCACCTTATTCATGTAAGTTCAATAAACTTAATAGGTTTTAGGTTTATCTATGAAATTGGTCCCTAAAATTTATGGTTTTCAACTGCACTACAAGGTATAGTACTTTTATCTATGAATTTGATCCCTGACGTTTAAGGTTTTCAACTGCAATAGTACACCTTCTATATTTAGCCATTTCCTGTTTACCCGCCTTTTCTACCGCCGCCCCCCCCCCCCACCACCTCCGTTTCACCATTAAATAGAGGAAAAAACCCCTACACTAAAATCAGATGCCATTTTCGCTAAAATAATTTATACTTTCACTTGGTTTCCAGATAATTGTAAAAAATAACGATAGCATAACATCTTCACATGGCTAACAATGAAACTTACACCTATTCACCAAGTAAAGTATGTTTATCAGACTCTGACAGTGACTTGCTAATACCAACTCCATGGTCTGATGAGTCCAAGAATGAAAAAAGGGCAAAAAGGTAGAGAGAAGAATTTGAATGGAAAAGATCCTTGTTTGAGATTGACCTTACATTTGGTATTAATGCCTTTGATTTAGATCAAAAGGGAAGAATATGAAAGACATAGGTTAAGACCAGAAAAACGTGTGTGAAGAAGAGGTGCCATTAAACAACAACATAGGAAAACAAATTGGTCATTTTGTAGACATGCCTAGTGAAGTAGTGGAACAAGGGATGGATGTTACTGTGCCTAATGAGATTGATGGTGCTAAGGGTGAATAGGTTCCAAACCATGTTGTTAAGAAAGGTAACCTTGAATTTTACAGGTTTTAAAGAGGTTGCAAACCCTGGATGTTACATGGAACTAGTAGGGAAAAGGAAAACCACTAAAGAGGAAAAGGGTGTATGCTGAATAGATGAGTGATGCATTTACTGAAGACGAACGTCAATGAAAATAATGGGTTATTTATGTGCTATATTCTATTACTAATGTTTTGCATCTTAAATTACCCTTGTATGTATTTCTTGTAGTTTTTTGTTCTATGTATTTGTTGGATCATCAAGTTATGCAACTCGTTTTCGTTATTTTGTCTCTAAGGCAACAACCTTAGTAAAAATAGAGTAGTGGTCAAATAGTGTAATTTATACACAAAACATCTACAACACCAACAATTACATTATAGTAGTGATTCTTTTTTAAGAACCAAACTTTGAATCATACATTCATCAAAAAACACATTTTAACAGAAAATAACCCATAACCAAAAAAGATAACCCCAAGGCCGACCCTTGATTAAAGAGACCTACTTTATGAAAGTGAAACCCCCTTCATGGCTGTGTGAATCTACGTAAAGCTGTCGACTATCTTCCATTAGCCCTTATCATATCATCCTTCTGCAGGCCCTTGAGTTCTTGCCTTGTCTTATACACCATAATATTTGTCAGCAAACGTTGTTCAAGCTCTCCTATAAACGAGCACCTTTCATCTATAATGTCAAGCAACTGCCTCGTTAAATTGTTGATTTCAAGTTTCGACATGACTCCCACTGGTTCTTCAGTCAAAATAGACAAGGCAGTGATCTTGTAGCATGTCTGAATTTGCTAAGAGCCTGAGTTGTTCCAAATTCACGAACCCATTGTCAGCAGCCATTAAAAAAGTTTAGTTTTAGGTTAGAAAAAAGGGGTTTAGTAAGTTAAGGAATGTATTGTGTGATTTTGTTTAAGAAGGACCAAATGCGAGGTGTATTTAAATACAAGTGAAGGTACATGGTGATTAATAGACAACACAAACGAAGAGTCGAGAACGTAATTATTACACTGGGAAGGTATATGTAAAAGCCGGCTAAAATGTTTTTCAAGGACCAAGCGTGCAAGAAACGTGTGGAACATTTATTGTGTATTTTGTTGGGAAATGGAAAACCAATAGAGCATTCAGGGACCAACGGTGCAAGTTACAATAAATAAAAACGACTGGGTAACACAACGGCTATAAAGTCTCCACGTTTTTTACTAGACAAAAAGATAAACAAAGGCAAAATTAGAAAACCGTTTCAAGAATGTCTTATTCATCTTCTGCCTTCGGTCCTACAAAGTGTAAATGTGGGCTTCCGTTGATGACACTCACCTCTTGGACACGTGACAACCCAGCTAGACGATTTGGTGTTTCCCCTATCAAATATGTAAGCCGTTGCATTTTCTAGATCTTATTTTGTTAGCTAATCATAAATTCTCTTGTTTTCAGAAAAAAGGAATCAAGCACTGTAAAAGATGGTATTGGAATGATCCGGAGTTAGAGAATAAATTGTACAGAACTTAATTATATGAGATGCATCTACTTCTTAATCCTGCAAAGTGAGGAAGAACTAGAAATGGAATTAACAAGCGAGAGAACTTGCAGTCCTTCAAGTTGAGTTTGCTGATATGGAAGGTCAAATGCAGCAACTCATGGAAGAATTAAAGAAAAGTCAAAAAATGCTTTCTTTTGGAAGTCAACTGCGATAGTGTTTGGGGTTGTGGCTTCGTTTATGTTTGTTATGAATTAATTAGTTTGGATTTATTTTGTCTAATCAGTTGTATGAATTATCCATGATCAGTTGTTTTTCTTGGTGTCAAACGGTAACAACGTTGGTCAAAGAGAGTAGTGGTAAAACACCGTATTAGTCAAAGTGATTAGTTGTCAAACAGTTTTTTAAAGAATTATAGTGTCTTTTGTTTAGACAAAATGGGTGAATGTGTGTCACTTCAGGGATGAAAAGTAATACGTACCAACAAAAACAACTACAATACCAACAACCATCTATTAGTGAATGACTAAATGATATAAACAAAAGTTGCAATCATTCATTCATGAGAAAACTTAAAAAAATAAAACATTTAACATATTTAAATCACAAGCCAAAAAGAACAACCCCAAAGCGACCATCTCCCGTTTACATAGTTCTTCAAAAATGAACCTCCTTATGGAGGGACCTAAAGGCGCAATTCCTTTTTCAGCTCAATCACCTCAACGAAAACAGCCTTCAGAATACGCTTGAGGTGCTCCCTCGTCTTACAGGCCACCAAATTTCCCGGCAAACGTTCAAGCTCTTCTATTATCGCACGCCTATAAATTTTTACCCTTTGCAAGAACTTCTCTACCTACATTAAGTTGAAAGTCATTTTCTTGCTGAGCTTCCCTTGCGTTGCATGAGTTCCTCAGTATGAACAAATCCACGAGAGCACGCAACTAGAAAAAAGGGGGGTTTTAGGAAAGTGAAAGGGTTTAGGAAGTAAAGGTATGTATGTATGTGTGTGGTTTGGATTTGAAGGGAGATATGCGAAGTGGATTTATATACAAGTGAATATATGGAGATTAATTGATTACACAAATACGAAGATTGTAAAAAAATTGTAATTACTTCACTGGAATGGTAAAGGTTAATTGCAGCTTAAACTATGGACATCACATCATGACTTTTAAAGGACCAAGCGTGCAAGTACATGTAGAAATTCCTTCTGTATTTGGTGGGAATTGAAAGCCATTATAACGTATTGAGGGACCAAACGAATGTAATTAAAAAAAACACTGACATAACCATTCAAACTTATTACCATACGGGCAATGGTCATAATGTCAGGACTTCTTTTCTTTCTTAAAAATGCAGAAACACCCAAAAATTAGAAAATCATTTCACAGAATATATTCATCTTCTTTAATGGAGAATCAAAGATAAAGTCAATAGTATCCTTTTCTTTCTAAAGTTATTGCCATAGTGTTTGGGGCAGTGCTCCTTCTATGTTTGTTATTTAATTACTTGTTTGGGATTTAATCTAGTATTTAATCAATTGCATGTAGGAAAATCATGCATGTTGCCACATCACGCTTATGAATCTATCCATGAGTCCAGTTGTTATTCTTAATGCCAAATGGTTTACAGATTTTTTGACTTTAGCTAAATCATTACCATGCTTTCACATAAATCATACGAGTAGACTTTATAGCAAACAATATGACCTATCAACCAAAACATATTCATTCATTTCAACCAACACAATAAAAACCACATTCAGCCACATAACCCATTACCTACTAAGAACATGTAGCAAAAAAAGCAACTTCACTAAACATTCACATTGTACAGTAAACATAAAACCCAAAAAAACCCAGCTGATGATGAGAAATTTCAGTAACTTGTGTCGCTTTTCTTCAATCATAGCAACAATTTCTTCAAGCTCATTACGTGACCTCAACAGCCCTAGGATAATCTGAACAGACCTTTGACACATTGGTGGATCATACCACCTGAGGAAGTTGACACAGGTTAGACTCTGAAAAGAGTCGAAAAAGGATGTGTAAATAAACAAACAAAATGATTTGTTACATATTTTTTAATCGGATCATACTTACAAGTGTAGGACAACCATAGAAACGACGACCTGGATTCCGATTAGTCCATGATGTCCTAATCACAGCTTCCAAACCACACGTATAACGAACCATTTTATAATTTTGTGTCTTATACTTTGCAACCCATCATTTATAACACACATAAACGAGTCAGGGACCAATGGTGCAAGCGCTAAAGGACAAAAATACAACAGCAACACACTGTTAGAAAAAAGTACAAAAAAACGAAAAAAAAAATTAGTGAGGACCAACTGGTGAAATAAATGACGAAAATTATTGAAATTACTAAAACTGCCCATCGTTGTCAAAGTCGAAACTAACATCCGTTCGTTATAACGGGGCTAAGGGGACCAATACGGTAAGAAACAGTGACAAAAAAGGACTAACGACATCGACCTCCGTTATCTAGGGACTGAATCCGCAATCGGGCCTAACCTTGGGGACCAACAGTGTAATTTACCCTTTTATCTAATTTCAAGTGATCACTCACATAAACTTGAACATGACCCCTCATGTTTAAAATGAACACAAGAGGATCCTAATCCAAATCTAAGCGACTAAGCCCTACAAGTTGAGTGTAAGAAGTCTCAAAACACGTTTGAGGCTTTAAGCAGTTTAAAAATCAAGCTTATTTTGTGCCTTATTTATTGAACGAGCTTGATTTCAAGTTTTATATCCAAAGATTGACTAAGCCTCACAAGCTTAATTGACTTTAACAAGCTTTTGCAACATAAAGTAATACATTAGGTACATATATGTATTAGGAGATACTTTTATCCATTTGCCAAATAAATAAGTTGTTTAAGCCTAGTATGCTTAGGCTGGATTTATCGGTATGGTGAGAGCCTCACAAATATTTCCGTGAGCCTCTTGGTCACGAGTGAGGCCAGTAAAAGCTACTCGAGTCACGCATGAAGGGATAAAAAAAAGAAGATAATGGTGAGCCATGCAGTTTTCGGGCATTGTGAAGAAGGTAGGGCCACTAAAATCAAACGGTACTCTATATAAAAAAATTCACTATCATTTTATTTACCTATAAATACCTCTTAAACATCTAAATTTTTAAACACAACTTCAAATAATATACTCTCTACTCCTCATTCTTAAAAAAAATACAACTCAAAGAAATCGTAATATGGCTACGAATTACGAACCAATAATGCTCCCATTGAAGAGATACAAGTAGAAAGAGAAGAAAAAATATGACGTGACTTGAATTTTTAGCAGATTATTGTCTTTTTTGGTTTGTTTACCAAAACTAAAACGACAAAAGATAACCAACATAAATTGTGATTACTATGTTGCTCATGAACGTTTAGTTGGAGCCTATTTTAGCAAAAATCTAATGTTTCCGGCATCACGTTTCGAGGAGAGGTTCCGAATGAGTCGAACACTTTTCACAAGTATAGTTGAAGATTGTAACTACCTTTCATTCAGTGCATATTTTCGTGAGAAAGAAGATTGTACCGGAAAACTAGGAATTTCCCTGTTGATGAAGTGCACCTCAGCGATTCGTTAATTAGCATATGGCACCGTTCTTGACGCCCTTGATGAATATTTGCAGATGGGTCACGCCACTTCTCTTCAATCTCTTGAACATTTTTGTAGGTCTATTTTACAGATTTTTGGACCTGAGTACTTACGAAAACCAACGATCACTGATGTTGAAAGGCTATATAAGTTTCACGAAGAAAAGCACAGGTTTCCGGGAATGCTAGGAAGTATTAATTGTACCGATTGGGCTTGGTTTGGTTGTCCAATCGCACACAAGGCTCAATATTGTAGACGCGATCATGGTCCGGATCCATTCATTTTATTGGAGGTTATTGCATCACAAGACTTATGGATATGGCATGTTTTTTTTGGTGTTTCTAGGGCGAACAACGACATCAACGTTACACAACAATCCCCTTTACTCAACGATCTCAAACTAGGTAAAGCACCAGAGGTTTCGTTTGTGGCCAACGACGTAACTTACCCTTGGGGATATTATCTTTATGACGCGATATATCCGAATGGGTGCCATTTGTTAAATCAGTTACAAACTTGGTCGATGATGACCACAAGCGATTACGGTATAAGGCAATGCATGAAGGATGCGATCTGATGAAAAAGGTATAGAATTATCATGTACATCAAATCGTCAGAAAACACATCAAATGCTCAAAGCGGATTTAATCGAACACGTTAATCGCAATGTTTAATTTATGATGTTTTTTATTTTTAATGTAATGTTTTTTATTTTTAATGTAATGTTTTTAATTTTTAATGTAATATTTTTAATTTTTAATGTAATGTTTTTAATTTTTAATGTAATGTTTTTAATTTTGAATGTATTGTTTTTAATTTTTATGCAATGTTTTAATTTATTGAATACTAAAAGTTTTGTTTTTTAATAAAAAAAAATAAGTTGTCCGTTGAGGGATATTGTGATTGATAATAGTGAAGTGTGAGGGATAGCGAGGGTAAAAAGTAAAAGAGAGAAAGCTGATATGACGCTGATGTGTCCGGTGAGAAAGAGTTTTTAGCGGTAACGGATAGATGTAGCCTTAGAGCATCTCCAATGGCTAAACTAGTAATAGCTTTTTACTTTTATAAAAAGTCTTTTGAGATGAGTTTTTTTGCATTTGAGTAAAAGCTTTTAAGAAAGACTTGGTAGACTCCAAGTCTTTCTTTAATTTATGCATTAATATAATAAGCAATTAATGCATTAAATGAAAAAATTCTTTAATGACTTTTTGCATTGTAGATGCTTTTAGAAAGAGCCTCGAGCCAAGAATTATTTCTTATTGCCATCGTGAAACTAGTAAAGCCAGAGTTGTGAGTTACAGAGCGTATTATGAGGGTGTGCGAGGTGTGCTGTCGACAAAAGCTCCAAATTATGGGCCTCAAAAATTGTATATGATTAACATATATCAAAATTGTACAGTATATGTTTGATACCAAGGTTATAGGGCCACCAAATATACATAGTGTTTTAGGCCCTATTATTGTTATTAAACTGGATTTCGCACAGGGCCTTCATAAACTCAGAGACGCCACTGGTGAGTTATGTCACGAGCCAAGCTTGATTTATAACAAAAGATTCAAAACCAACAAGGGTCAAGCTCGGTCTTTCTAAATTTAAAGGAACCAAGCTTGAGCTTGGGCTAGCTCATGTCTGGCCTGACGCGTTTACGAAACTAATATCCCTTGAACTATCGACAAGTTTACGAGTAGTTTAACCTGTATACGACTAATTTATTTTCAATATATGCTTGTTCAACCCGTAAACTTGTTCCCGCTGATACCACGACGTCCTCTTTCGGTCTTCCTTCACTTTTACACCACCACCAAAAACGGTTTGACAAACATAACAAATTGTGGATACGTATTTGTCATCCACAATCTACATGAAGTCAGCAATACTACTCTTTCCGATTTTAAAGTTGTTGTCTTAAAACAAAAAACACAAATTTGAAGAAAACTTGGATCATTATACTTTTCATCCAATAAGATTATTTATTTATTTGTTAAAGCTTTTTGATTGGTTGAAAGTGATATAAGAAAACTTATTTTAAACAATCCTAAATAAGAACGATAAGTTTCGGATAAAAGGAGTATGATTAGGGCCGTCTATGAATTGTATAAAATCTCAAAGGCCTTGAACGAAATTAAATAAAGAGGTCTTTTGAGAAAGAATGTTATATGTAACGTGACACCGTTTATAAGATATAATGAATTAGTTATCTAAACGTTCAACATATTACTCATTTATGATATATTATCATCTAAATATTTTTATTTTCGAGTTAAATATGTGTAAACATGCATATAATTGTTAAGAAGACAAATTTTAAAACCCTTAAAATTTTGAAGGCCCTGAACGGACACTCAATTCGCACACCATTAGGTTGGATGGAGTGGCAAGGAGTGGCAAAGAGTAACTCACTATTTACCTCAGCGTCATATCAACTTTTTTTCTTCTCTCACTTCAACTTACTCGCACTCACCATTCAACCGTAGTGATCAATACTAACTCACCGTTCATTAAAATATCCACTTTATATATATTATATACTCTATAAATAACGAGGTACACACTCACAACCAAATTAAAAAACATTTAAAAATTATTTTATTCACAATGATAGTCAGTCACCATTCATTTCTTATGTCACCCGTGAGTTAGTATTGCCGGAGGGGCATCTCTCTATTGTTTGAAACTCACTCGTTAGTTTGCAACTCACTCGGTGAGTTGTTCTCCACTTCTATCCGGCCTTAAATAACGGATGAAGTGGAGAACAACTCACCGAGTGAGTTGCAAACTAACGAGTGAGTTTCAAACTAACGAGTGAGTTGCCCCTCCGGCAATACTAACTCACGGGTGACATAAGAAATGAATGGTGACTGACTATCAATGGTGAATTATAATTTTTAATGTTTTTTATTTGGTTTGTGAGTGTGTGTCCGTATTTAGTAGAGTATATTTTATATAAAGTGGATATTTTAATGAACGGTGAGTTAGTATTGACTACTACGGTTGAATAGTGAGTGTGAGTAAGTTAAAGTGAGAGAAGAAAGAAAGCTGATATGACGCTGAGGTGAATAGTGAGTTACCATTTGCCACTCTCCCAAACCCTAAATGGTGTTCGAATTGAGTGTCGTTCAGGGGTTCAAAATTTTAAGGGTTTTAAAAATTTTTTCTTCTTAACAATTTATCGCATGTTTACACGTAATTTAACTCGTAAATCAAAATAATTTAGATGTGAATAATATCATAAATGAGTAACTATGTTGAACGTTTAGATAACTAATTCATTATATCTTATAAACGGTGTCACGTTACATATAACATTCTTTCTCAAAAGACCTCTTTATTTAATTTCGTTCAAGGCCTTTGAGATTTTATACAATTCATAGACGGCCCTAATCATACTCCTTTTATCCGAAACTTATCGTTCTTATTTAGGATTGTTTAAAAATAAGTTTTCTTATTTCCTTTCAACCAATCAAAATTCATAAATACTAATAAATAAATAATTTTATTGGATGAAAAGCTTTCCCGCTCACACCTGATCCAAGTTTTCTTCAAATTTGTGTTTTTTTGTTTTAAAAGACAACAAAACTTTGAAAATTTCTCGGAAGTAGTAGTATTTGCTGATTCATGTTAGATTGTGGATTGTACAAATACGTACCCACAATTTGTTATGTTTGTCAAACCGTTTTTGGTGGTGGTGTAAAAGTGAAGGAAGACCGAAAGAGGACGTCGTGGTATCAGCGGGAACAAGTTTACGAGTCGAACAAGCATATATTGAAAATAAATTAGTCGTATACAGGTTAAACTACTCGTAAACTTGTCGATAGTTCAAGGGATATTAGTTTCGTAAACGCGTCAGGCCAGACACGAGCTAGCCCAAGCTCAAGCTTGGTTCCTTTAAATTTAGAAAGACCGAGCTTGACCCTTGTTGGTTTTGAATCTTTTGTTATAAATCAAGCTTGGCTCGTGACATAACTCACCAGCGGCGTCTCTGAGTTTATGAAGGCCCTGTGCGAAATCCAGTTTAATAACAATAATAGGGCCTAAAACACTATGTAAATTTGGTGGCCCTTATAACTTTGGTATCATATCATATACTGTACAATTTTTGATATATGTATCATATACAATTTTTGAGGCCCCTATAATTTGGAGGCTTTGTGCGACAGCACACCTCGCACACCCTCATATACGGCTCTGTAACTCACAAATTCGGGCTTTACTCGTTTCACGATGGGCATAAAGAAATAATTCTTGGCTCGAGGCTCTTTCTAAGAGCATCTACAATGTAAAAAGTCATTAAAGAATTTTTGCATTTAATGCATTAATTGCTTACCATATTAATGTATAAATTAAAGAAAGACTTGGAGTCTACCAAGTCTTTCTTAAAAGCTTTTACTCAAATGCAAAAAAACTCATCTCAAAAGACTTTTTATAAAAGTAAAAAGCTATTACTAGTTTAGCCATTGGAGATGCTCTAAGGCTACATCTATCCATCACCGCTAAAAACTCTTTCTCACCGGACACATCAGCGTCACATCAGCTTTCTCTCTCCTACTTTTTACCCTCACTATCCCTTACACTTCACTATTATCAATCACAATATCCCTCAACGGACAACCCATTTTTTTTATTAAAAACTAAAACTTTTATTATTCATAAATTAAAAACATTGCATTAAAAATTAAAAACAATACATTCAAAATTAAAAACATTACATTAAAAATTGAAAACATTACATTAAAATTTAAAAACATTACATTAAAAATTAAAAACATTACATTAAAAATTAAAAAACATTACATTCAAAATTAAAAAACATCATAAATTAAACATTGCGATTGACGTGTTCGATTAAATCCGCTTTGAGCATTTGATGTGTTTCTGACGATTTGATGTACCTGATAATTCTATACCTTTGTTCATCAGATCGTATCGCTTCATGCATTGCCTTATACCGTAATCGCTTGTGGTCATCATCGACCAAGTTTGTAACTGATTTAACAAATGGCACCCATTCGGATATATCGCGTCATAAAGATAATATCCCCACGCAGAGAGTAGGGTTTGTAGTTGGTTTATGGTTGCGGTTTACGTACATCGTTTGTAAGTTACGTCGTTGGCCACAAACGAAACCTCTGGTGCTTTACCTAGTTTGAGATCGTTGAGTAAAGGGGCTTGTTGTGTAACGTTGATGTCGCTGTTCGCCCTAGAAACACAAAAAAAAACATGCCATATCCATAAGTCTTGTGATGCAATAACCTCCAATAAAATGAATGGATCCGGACCATGATCATGTCTACATTATTGAGCCTTGTGTGCGATTGGACAACCAAACCAAGCCCAATCGGTACAATCAATACTTCCTTTGATGTTCCGGAATACCTGTGCATTTTCTCGTTGAACTTATATCAGCCCTTCAACATCAGTGATTGTTGGTTTTCGTAAGAACTCAGGTCCAAAAATCTGTATAATAGACCTACAAAAATGTTCAAGAGATTGACGAGAAGTAGCGTGACCCATCTGCAAATACTCATCAAGGGCGTCAGGAGGAACGATGCCGTATGCTAATGACGAAATCGCTGTGGTGTGCACTTCATCAACAGGTGAATTCTAGTTTTCGTACAATCTTCTTTCTCACGCAAAAAATGCACAATGAAGAGTTACCTTCTCTCAACTATACTGTGAAAGTGTTCGACTCATTTGAAACCTCTCTCGCTAAAAGTGATGCCGGGAAAATCGGATTGTCGTTAAATAGGCTTTTGACAACTAAACGTTCATGAGCACTATAGTAGTCACAAGTATGATGGTTTCTTTTGGTTTTGGTTCTGGTAAACAAAAAAAAAAAAATAAAAATAAAAATACATGCTCGACTTAATAAGTAAGTACGTTGGATTTTTTCTTCTCTTTCTGCTTGTATCTCTTCAATGTTTGGGAGCATTATTGGTTCGTAATTCGTAGCCATATTACGATTTCTTTGAGTTGTGTTTTTTTAAGATGGAGGAGTAGAGAGTATATTATTTGAAGTTGTGTTTAAAAATTTAGATGTTTAAGAGGTATTTATAGGTAAATAAAATGATAGTGAATTTTTTTATATAGAGTACCGTTTGATTTTAGTGGCCCTACCTTCTTCACAATGCCCGAAAACTGCATGGCTCACCATTATCTTCTTTTTTTATCCTTCATGCGTGGACTCCGAGTGCTTTTATGGCCTCACTCGTGACAAGTGGGCTCACGGGAAACTTTGTGAGGCTCTCACATACCGATAAATCTCGCTATGCATACTAGGCTTTAACAACTTTATTTATTTGGCAAATGGTAAAAGTATTATCTTACATACATATATGTCACATAATGTATTTACTTTATGTTGCAAAAGATCGCTTAATAGTCATTTTAGATTGTGAGGCTTATGTCATATTTGGATTACATATCTTTGTAAATCAAGCTCGTTCAATAAATAAGGCACAAAATAAGCTTGATTTTTGACTGGCTTAAGCTCAACTTGTTTTGAGACTTCTACACTCAACTTGTAGGGCTTAGTCACTTAGATTTGGATTAGGATCCTCTTGTGTTCATTTTAAACATGAGGGGTCATGTTCAAGTTTATGTGAGTGATCACTTGAAATTAGATAAAAGGGTAAATTACACTGTTGGTCTCCAAGGTTAGGCCCGATTGCGGATTCACTCCCTAGATAACGAGGGTCAATGTCGTTAGTTTTTTTTTGTCACTGTTCTTACCCATTTGGTCCCTCGAGCCACGTTGTATAGTTTTATACGTTAACGGATGTTAGTTTGACTTGTCAACGATGGGCAGTTTAGTAATTTCAAATTTTCGTCATTATTTCACCGTTGGTCCCTCATAAATTTTTTTGTTTTCGTTTTTTTTGTATTTTCTAACAGGTGTTTTACTGTTGTATTTTTTTGTCTTTTAGCGCTTGCACCATTGGTCCCTGACTCGATTTTGTGTATTATAAATGATGGTTTGCAAAGTATAAGACAAAAATTATAAAAAATGGTTCGTTTGTGCTGTTTTCTATGTGGTTTGGAAGTTGTGATTAGGACAGCATGGACTATTCGAATCCAGGGTCGTCGTTTTTATGTTGTCCTACACTTTAAGTATGATCCTGAATCAAAAAATGATGTAAAAAAACTTTTGTTTGTTTATTACACATCCTTTTTCGAATCTTTTCAAGAGTCTAATCCTGGTAGGTCAATACTGTCCTTAGGTGGTATTGATTCCACAATGTATCCAATATGGTCTGTTCATATATTCCCAGGGTTGTTGAGGTCACGTATGAGCTAGAGAAATTCGTTTGCTAATGGTTTGAAGAAAAGTGACGCAAGTTGCTAAAATTTCTAATCATCAGCTGGGTTGTTTTAGGGTTTTATGTTTACTATACAATGTGAATGCTTAGGGAAGTTGCTTTGTTTTGCTAGATGTTCTTAGTAAGTAATGGGTTATGTGGATGAATGTTGTTTTGTGTTGGTTGATGAAATGAATAGATTCGGTTGTTAGTCATATTTGTTTGACTTATAAAGTCTACGCGTATGATTTAGTGAAAGCATTGGTATGATTTAGCAAAAGTCAAATAATCTGTATAACCATTTGGCATTAAGAATAACAACTGATCATGGATTCCCATCATAGCAGTGATTGTGGCAGCTGAATATTTTTCCCTACATGACTTGATTAGACTAGATAAATCCCAACTAAAGTAATTACATAAAACAAACAATAAACGGGAAAGCCACTTGCCACCAACCAACGTATGGCATTAACTTTTGAAAGAAAAGGATTCTATTGACTTTCTCTTGATTCTTCCATTAACAGAAGCTGAAGATATTCTGATATGTTTTTCTAATCTTGAGTGTTGTTTCAGCTTTTTTTAAGAAAAAAAGAAGTCCTGACTTTATGACCGTTGCCCGTTGGTAATAGTTTGAAGTGGTTTTGTTAGTGTTTTTTTAATTACATCGTTGATCCCTCAATACGTTATATTGCCTTTCCATTTCCCACCAAATTCAGAAGGAATGTTCTACATGTTACTTGCACGCTTGATCCTTGTAATAAGTGCATTATGTGATGTCATAGTTTAGCCGCATTTAACATTTACCATTCCAGTGAAGTAATTACGTTTTTTTACACTTTGTTTTTGTAATCAATTAATCTCCATATATTCACTTGTATATAAATCCACTTCGCATATCTCCCTTCAAATCCAAACCACACACATACATACCTTTACTTCCTAAACCCTCTTAACTTTCTAAAACCCCCATTTTTTATTGCTGTCTGCTGTGGATTTTGTTCATCTGAGGAACTCCATGCAGGACGCAAAGGGAGCCTCAGCAAGAAAAATGATACTTCAACTTAATGAGGTAGAGGAAGTTGCTTGCAAGTGTAAATTATAGGCGTGCGATAATAGAAGAGCTTGAACGTTTGCCGGGAAATTTGGTGGCCTGTAAGACGAGGGAGCACCTCAAGCGTATTCTGAAGGCTGTTTTCGTTGAGGTGATTGAGCTGAAGAAGGAATTGCGCCTTTAGGTCCCTCCATAAGGAGGTTCATTTTTGAAGAACTCTGTAAACGGGAGATGGTCGGCTTGTGGGGTTGTTCTTTTTGGCTTTTGATTTATATATTGTTAAATGTTTGTTTCTTTAAGTTTTCTCATGAATGTATGATTGCAACTTTTGTTTATTAATCATTTAATCATTTCACTATAATGTGTTGTTGGTATTGTAGTTGTTTTGTGGGTACGTATTACTTTTCATCCCTGAAGTGACACACATTCACCCGTTTTGTCTAAACAAAAGACACTGTAATTCTTTAATAAACTGTTTGACCACTAATCTCTTTGACCAATACGGTGTTTGACCACTACTCTCTTTGACCAACGTTGTTAATTACCAGTTTGACACTCAAGAGAAATACACACTGATCATGGATAATTCATACAACGGATTAGGATCAAATAAATTCAATACTAATTAATTTATAAAAACATAAACGAAGCCTACAACCCCAAAACACTATCGCAGTTGACTTCCAAAGAAAGCATTTTTTTGTTTTTCTTTAATTCTTCCATGAGTTGCTGCCATTTGACTTCCGCTAATCAGCAAACTAACTTACAGAGGATGCAAGTTCTTCCGGTCTTGTTAATTCATTTTTCTAGTTCTTTCTTTTGCGAGGGATTAGAGTATTTGATGCATCTCATATATAAGTTCTGCTACAATTTATTCTCTAACTCCGGATCATTCCAATACCATCTTTTACAGTGCTTGATTCCTTTTTTCTGAAAATAAGAGAATTTATGATTAGCTAACAAAATAAGATCTAGAAAATGCAACGGCTTACATATTTGAAAAGGGGAAACACCCAAATCGTCTAGCTGGGTTGTCACGTTTCCAAAAGGTAGTGTCATCAACGGAAGCCCACATTTACACTTTGCAGGGAAACCGAAGCAGAAAGTAAGATGTATAAGACATTCTTGAAAACGGGTTTTCTAATTGTTCCTTTGTTTGTCTTTTTGTTCTGTAAACAAACGTGGGAGTCTTTATAGCCGTTGTGTTACCAAGTCCGTTATTATTTATTGTTAACTTTGCACCGTTGGTCCTCTGATCTCCATGATTATTGGTTTTCCATTTCCCACAAAAATACATCTAATATAATAATGTTCCACACGTTTCTTGCACGCTTGGTCCTTGAAAAACATTTTAGCCGGCTTTTACATATACCTTCCTAGTGTAATAATTACGTTCTCGACTCTTCGTTTGTGTTGTCTATTAATCACCATGTACCTTCACTTGTATTTAAATACACCTCGCATTTGGTCCTTCATATCCAAAATACACACATACATTCCTTAACTTACTAAACACCTTTCACTAACCTAAAACTATACTTTTTTAATGGCCACTGACAATGGGTTCGTGAATTTGGAACAACTCAGGCTCTTAGCAAATTCAGACATGCTTAAAGATCAACTGCTTGTCTATTTTGACTTGAAGACGCAGAGGGAGGTTCATGTCGCAACTGAAATCAACAATTTAACGAGGCAGTTGCTTGACATTATAGATGAAAGGTGCTCGTTTATAGGAGAGCTTGAACAACGTTTGCTGACAAATATTATGGTGTATAAGACAAGGCAAGAACTCAAGGGCCTGCAGAAGGATGATATGATAAGGGCGATGGAGATGAGGTCGACAGCTTTACAGTTGCACCATCAGGCCATGAAGGGGTTTCACTTTCATAAGTCTCTTTAATCAAGGTCGGCTTGGGGGGTTATCTTTTTTGGTTATGGGTTATTTTCTGTTAAAATGTGTTTTTTGATGAATGTATGATTCAAAGTTTTGGTTATTAATAAATGAATCACTTTACTATAATGTATTGTTGGTGTTGTAGATGTTTTGTGTATAAATTACACTATTTGACCACTACTCTGTTTTTACTAAGGTTGTTGCCTTAGAGACAAAATAACGGAAACGAGTTGCATAACTTGATGATCCAACAAATACATAGAACAAAAAACTACAAGAAATACATACAAGGGTAATTTAAGATGCAATAAAATTAGTAATGGTATGAATAGCACATAAACAACCAATTATTTTCATTGGAACGTTCGTCTTCAGTAAATGCATCACTATTTATTCAGCATACACCTTTTCCTTTTAGTGGTTTTCTTTTCTACTTAGTTCATTAACACCAGGGTTTGCAACCTCTTTACAAACCAGAAATTCAAGGTTACCTTTCTTAACAACATGGTTTGGAACCTGTTCACCCTTAGCACCATCAATCTCATTAAGGCCCACAAAGTAACATCCATCCCTTGTTCCACTACTTCACTAGGCATGTCTACAAAATGACCAATTTGTTTTCCTATGTTGTTGTTTAATGGCACCTCTTCTTCACACACGTTTTTCTGGCTAACCTTGTCTTTCATTACTTCATTCCCTTTGTCTAAATCAATGCATTTAATACCAATGTTAAGGTCAAATCTCAAACAAGGATCTTTTCTATTATTTTCTCTCTACCTTTTTGCCTTTTTTGTTCTTGGGGACTCATCAGACACGGAGTTGGTATTGAAGTCAATGTTCAGGTCTGATCAACCTTATTTAACTTGGTGAATTGGTTGTAAGTTTCATGTTAGCCATGTGAAGTTGTTATGCTATCGTTATTTTTACAAATTATCTTGGGGCGAACCATGTGAAAGTTATAAATTATTTAGATGAAAATGCATTGATTTAGTGTTGGGTTTTTCTCTATTTATGTGAACGGCGGTAGAAAAGGCGGGTAAAGGCGAAATGGCTAAATATAGAAGGTGTACTATTGACGTTGAAAACCCTTAAAAGTCTAGGGCATCAAATTCTTTGTAAAAGTAATATACTTGTAGTGCTAGTTGAAAACCATAAATATCAGGGACTAATTTCATAGATAAACCTAAAACCTATTCAGTTTATTGAACAGTACAAGTGAATATATGTGCAAAAAAGTCAAACATAGTTTACATTACACCCTATTTAAGACTAAGTGTAATTTAATGACAAAGGATAGCCGTTATCAGTTCATCCATTAAAACATGAATTCACCACCAAATCATGAATGGGAAGAAGGCCTTGATATAGACGATTTCGATCTTCGACTTACCCCATTCGTTCGTCCCAGCAACAATCCTCACATACTCCCTGAGATAACCACCACCACCCAAACCCTGTTTTCATCTCAAAACAATCAAGTTGATAATTGTGTTATAAAGCCTATTAGGATAATACCAGGTCCTGCTGGTATTGTTTCAAACGAACCAAGCTCATAAATTAGTTTGATTCAGGAGTTGTGGGAGGAATCGTAATGTTCTACACAAGAGTTTATTAGAAAAGTTATTAAGGATTGTGGGTGAGGATGATGATTTTTAAGCAGTGCCATGGATTATAGCCGCGATTGGACTTGTCAAAGTTGATGCCCAGGGGTCAGACGGGTTGTTTTGGAAAAGATGTTAATAAAGTCTAAGAATGGAACTTGAGAAAGTTGTTTGTTGCAGTTATTCAAGTCTTGTACTCCGGAATGCGCGTGGCAGGATCTTCAGTAACAACTCAAAAATCTTTCTTGTACAAATCTTCGTTACTTTTCATTACTAAGTGCTTTACAGAGGAGAGGTCTTACAAAGGCAATTACGTAGGAGCGGCTTTGATACTTCATAATGTTTTGCTTTTCTCCTAAGAAAATCAACTCATCATATAGTAACATTACAAAGAAAAATATGGTCAAAGTATTCCATAAGGATAGTGGGTCTGCATAGTTTCTATGCTCTGTTCTGAATATTGCAAATAGTATTTCTTGACTTTGGCATGTCTTACTAACTCAAATATCTTTCTTTGAATTGTTGTATAAGAAAACAATAAACACAACATCAAAACAAACAAAACTTACAATGTGTTGACTAATCGTGTAAGGAAAAACATAAATTCTTTATTTTCCGCCAAAGAGATTAGCCCGTAAGAGGACTAGCCCTTTTGTCCACAATGGAATACAAACGTAGTTCATGTTAACAACAACAATCACTGTTAACTAGGGATCAAACGGGTAAACCTGGTTATAACATCAAGGACCAAGTGTGTATAAACTCTTGTGATACTTACATCCTTTTGCAACTAAATTATGACTTTGACTTATATGGCAATTCAATGGACTATGAAACGTAGTAACACATGTAACAAACAACATTTTCACTGTTATATAGGGACCAAACAGGCAAACCTGGTTTCCACATCAAGCTGTGTATAACCTCTCATTCTACTTATATGGTTTTACAAACGGGCAAAAACTGGGTTTCACGTCATGGACCCAATTGTGTATACATGTCATGATAGTATGATATTGAGTACATAGTTAGTTTTTGCCAAAATAAGTGTAGGTCTAAGTTAAATCAGTCCTAAAGGCCACCTAAGTGGACTTTTATCTTTTCCTCTAAAAGGACTTAGACAGTTGCCACAGATGTGGACTTTGATGTTTGCCACTTATGTGGACTTGAATTACAGACATACACTCTCCTGAAACAGATTAGTTTTTGGAATTACAGAAAAGACCATTCACTTGCACCACCTGCTGCACTTGACTGTGTTGGTACACCATCACCCATTTCTCTTCCATCTGCATTCCTTGTTTGACTCACTGGCACTTGAGAACGGGAAGAACCTTGTCTGGCAACACCTGCAGCACCTTCACCTTCACCTGCATCATGTCCACCTGGACCACCTGCAGCACCTTCACCTGCAGCAGACAAACCTAAAACAGCACCAAAACCTGATCCACCTGAACCATCTTGATCAACTGCAGGTTGTGTTTGTTGTGCTTGCCTAGATGCACTACCACTGCCTTCTGCATTGTTGCCACCTACATCAAAAAAATTGAAAAAAAACAAAAAATCCTCGTAACCTGTTGGATGATGTTTTGATCAAAGACACACTTATAGCTTGAAGCTGAAATAACTACCTGTTGTTGCCTTTCGACCTTGTCCTTTACATGTTGCCTTATTGTGTCCAATGTTTCCGCATGATTGACATGTAATGGTTCTTCCTTTCCTGCTCAGTTTACCATCTTTCACAAATGGTTCATCCTCATGTTTGGACCTCTTTCTTTTCTTCTTTGGTCGGCCTACCTGGACATGATGCTTGGGTGGCAAAAGTGTTGTTGGACATGTGGATTTCTCCCAGTAGTTGGTCCCACAAATTGGTTGTATCTTGTGAGAGTATGTTTCCTTCCATGTACTCAACCAATAACAAGGATTTACCCAGGTTTCTGGTAAGTAAGTATTCCGTGAGGCTTTCAAAAGATTTTACTTTTATCCAAAGCAAAACCCTAAAAACCTACCCGGGTCGTTTCCCGACGAGGAATCCAATGGAAAGTCGAAAGTCGGTTTGACATTTGATGTTTGAATAACAAAGAATTGATTGGATTTGATTACTAAAACTACGAGAAAAATAATTAAGGCAAACTAAAGATGAAAGTTATTAAAGCTAAACCTTAAAACGTTAACGAGAATTAAAAAAAAAACGCGACTCGAAAACCTAAATTATCAAATTTTAACCCTAAAATGACTTTTTAACTTTTTATAAATCATAAGTGACTAAAATTCAAGAACAAAGAAAAGTAAACCAAAAACGAAAGCATTTAAAGTTAAAAACGCGAAGAAAATGAGAACGGGATCAAAACCCGTTCTTTAAAAAATGAAATTCTACAATTTTAACCCTACGAATCCAAATCTAATTTTCTTAGGTCCTAAATGATAAAAGAAAATTTAAAAAAAAAGAATTATATTTTTTTGATTTTTATTTAATTTAATCTGAATTAAAAACAAATTTAATGAAATAAAATGATTAAAAATAGTAAACTAATTGAGAAAAATATGAAAATATCATGAAAAGTGCATTGAACTATTTGAAATCTAAGAAAAATAAAAGTGTCCCAACAACTTATTTGAATAAGCTGGAAAAAGCATAAAGAAACTGACATACTAGCTTTTTTTACACTAAGGACCTAATGACAAACCAGTTTGACTTTTTAAGGCAAAATAAGCTAAGGGAAAACAAAGATGAGCTCAAATAGATAAGCTACTACACCTATTAAGCAAGTAGAAACAAAAATAAGCAAAGAAAAACAGACTGATAAGAACAAAAAAAAGGCAAATAAGCTATAAGCTAAAAATGCATACCAAACAGCCTAGGGACAACTTTTTGGCTTATTTTTAAGCACCTTAAAGGATACTTATGGCTATGTGGGCTATAGGACCTTAAAGCTTATCCAAGGGGCTTTCTAAATCAGCAATCAAAAAATGGTTTGAATCTCAAATAAGCTACTAAAAAGCTGAAGGGAAACTGCTGCTCACACTGAGTATGCACTTTTGGTTTTCTAAAAAAACAACTAACAATGTGCAGGCCTAAAAATAAGCTAGTAAATAAGCTTTAAAAACTAAGAAAAGCTTAAACAGATGAAGCTTAACCACCAATGAGCTTATGCTCTTAATTTCAGAGATTAAAAACACTTTTAACTAACCTAAATTTAAATTCGAAAAAGGACTTTTAGAACAAAAAATGACTTAAATGCTTTGACAAATTATGACTAAAACAAAGGTACACTTAACCCAACTTTTGCCACTGAATTCAACACCTAAAACAAGTATGAAAACAACTCTAAAAATACCTAAACAGAATCTTAAGTAAATAAGCTATATTAAGAAAAGTAAAAACCCACAGACTCAAACTATGATAACCAAAAACCTTAAAAATGAGTTTTAAACTTTAAAAACTTTTAAAAGTAGATTAAAACCACTAAAAGGACTTGTTAAAGTCAGCTTAATGACCCAACTTAGTTTTGTAATCAGTTTACCCATTTTGACTATCATCCCAAACACCCCTTTTAAAAAACTGGTTTAGTATTTTTTTGCTTATAAAACACAGTTTTAAGCTTAAATTTTGAAAGAATAGATTAATTCTAAGTATAATAAGAAAAAACAAGAATTAAGCAACTTCTAATAAGCAGTAAAATAAGCAAACAAGCAATGAGAAGAATTAAAGCTACTAAGGACAGATTCAATTAAAAACTCAAACAAATGACATGTAATCAATACACAAGCATAAATAAGCATAAAACAGCTATAATAAGCAAGATTAAGCAGGAATAAGCAGTAAATAAGCAAATGCACAGTAAATAAGCAGAATTTTGAAAAATAAGAAAATGGAAACTCACAAAGGTCCACAGCTTTTGGCAAGGGAATAAGCACTCAAAACAGTCCTATAGCTTCTCAAGAAGCACTAACCCAAGGCCATCCACAATTTTCTGTGCTCCATTGATTTCTTGACAGATTCTTTTTTGGTGATTTTTGATTTTTTTTAGACAGAAATGAAAACAAGCTTTTACATAAGCTTTTAATGAACCAAGAGCTTATATAAAAGCTTAATGACAATATTTAAAAGACAATATAAAGTAAATGACAATATTTAAAGGAAAGCTTAAAATTTCATTAACTGGAAAAAGGATTACAATGCTTTAAATTAAATGACAGAAATTTAAATGACAATATTAAAAATGGTCTAATTAGTTCAAAAAACAAGACTAAGGACCACTACAAATGAGCTACAAATGCTTATATTTATACTAAAATTCTAAGGTCTTGGTCTTCAATGTGTGCTTTCTCTGTGAGTGATTGAGCAGCTGTGTTCCTTGTGTGAGTAGAAGTCAAAAGCTCATCCTGGCCATCCATTTTTCTTTGTCCCCAAGGTCTTTGATCACAGCCCTTAATTTCTTGTCTTCTTTCATTGTAAAAATTAGGTTGTAGAGGATTGCCAAGGTGGCAATTTGTTGTTTTGTGAGTGGGGTTTGAGGGAAGGTGACAGTTTTGGCTGGTGGTGCATAAATCGAGATGATAATGAAAGGGATGATGAATAGTTCATTGGCGGGAAAGGGTGTTCTGTTTTGATTTGGTTAACAGGGTTAAAGTTTGGGGAGTTGACAACTTAAGTCCCTCTGTTTGATATATGGTATTGCAACCACAGTCCTTGTGGTGTTATAATTTTTTAGGACTTGGCAGGTTAAGCCCCTCATTTTATATTGTTTGTTTGCATGGTTAGTCCTTTTGGACTAACTATGAAAAGGGTTGAGGGCTAACGACAGTTAAGTGCTTTTTGGGCCATTTATGTGTTTTGGGCCGGTTTGTATAGAAAGGGTGTTTGGGCTTTTTAGTCTTCATAAAATACATTAATGGGCTGACCCGGCCTATTAGATGGGTACGGGTGGGCCTATTAAGGTATTTCTTCGTTTTCGGCATCGGCTTTGACCTTGACTTTGCGGGGTTGACTTTGACTTCGACTTTTTTTTTTTGGACTTTGACTTTGATTTTGACTTTGTCTTTTTCACGCTCTTCCATTCCGTGCTCGGTTTTGTCGTTTTTGGCTTCGTTTTTCGTCCTTTTCTCGGATATCCGTTTCCTGCACAATATAAGTGAAAACATACAAATACAATGTATTTTTGGTACGTTTTTGGTCATTTAAGTCCGTTTTAATGGATAAATGGTATGTGTAATTAAGCACATACCAATACTTTTCACATGCATCTGGGTAAGAGTCAATCTGAACATATCGATGAATTTCATAAGCTGGTATGTGACTTAGCGGCTATAGATGCTGCTATATCGGTTGAGGACCAAGCATTATTACAACTCACATCTTTACCATCATCTTACGATAATTTTGTGGAGACTTTGTTATATGGCCGAGATACTTTGAAGCTAAAAGACGTGCTCACGACACTTAATTCTAGGAAACTTTAGAAGATGGCGAAAGCAAAGGGTGATGGTGGTGAAGGGTTGTATATGAGGGGGAGATTTGGTCAGAGATATACGAAGCAGGGTACAGATAGTGAATGGTCAAAGTCACTAGAAAGAAGCAGCAAACTCATGTGTTATATATGTCACTTTGAGGAGCATTTGAAGAGGGATTGTGATCGTGTCGGATTCACACCGTAAATATATAATATATAGTAAAATATAAAATATATAAATAAGTGTAAAAACCAGCAATCAATGATACCGAGAAGTAGTATAGAATTGCTTTCACTTAGTTATTTCAGTCCTCTGAATGGATTACACAAATTAGACTATTCAGAAGACGTCATCACCTACACAACTTGATCAATATTATTTTTTATTATTCATTAATCATAATTGTGTACCTCAAACAAAGAGCATCTGAACCCTAATGATAAATTCAGCCATCGAAGAGCAACTTTGGCTATGTGTGGAGTTCATTCCAATCAGAGTCACATTTGAACTAAATCATTTTAGCTTGATATACAGAGTTGTGAGTAATGACTGTCTGTGTGCTTGACCTTCTAGGATTCTAGTTCTGCCAAGAATGCTAGTTCCACTCATGTAGCAATTTGACCACTTGCTTGAGCTTTGTACAAGCAAAACTTTGTCTTTTAAACCATGGATCATCGTTTTCCTCTTTGGTTTAGTTGCATTTTTGGACGTGTGTCCTTCCCCTTTTGTAGTTAGTAACATCTAACAATCCTCTGTTTCCTCGTGTTATTCCCACATTTGCTCCTTGAGTGAAGTTCTTGTCCAATACCCGTAGCATAAGAAAGCTGCTATTTCTGCACTGGATTAATACGGTTACTCTTCCATCATTAATGGTGGCTTGTTGCCTAGGGTTTGACGAATTCCTCTGCTGGTTATTGGTAGTGGGATAGCGGGAAGTGACAACAGCAGTCAAGAAAGACATAATGTGATTGATGACATCAATGAGATCATCACCTTTCTGGAACACTGGTACAATTAGACCCGAGTCAAGTTGGGAAAATTTAGATTGTTGGTTAACTGAGGGAGCATATTCCAATTGAGGGATGGATGATGATAAAGAATAAACATTTGGGTTGAATTGTTTGTGATACTATTGGATAGCATAAGTGATTGAAAGAGGTGTTGATGGTTGATGAGTTGAGCATTGTTGAGACTGATAAGGTGACCCATACTGTGGAGACGGATAAGGTGAAACAAATTGTTGATGTTGAGAGTTCTGGTAAGAGTGCTGATGAGATTGATAAGGAGACTGTGTCATTTGGTGAGATGCAACTAAAGCAAGAGGATCAGAGTTGCGTTCATGCATCAATCGAACTTCATTTGCATGCCGTTCATGTTGTTCCAAGTGAGCATGAATCTGATCAACATTAGTAGTATGCAAGTCTTTTACCAACTTAACATCAGTAACTATTTTGCTCCATTCAGCGGGATGAGTAAGAGTATTCAAAAAACTGGTATTGACTTGAAATTGCTCCAGTGGCATCTTGTAAATATTCATATCATTTAGTAGCAAAGTGAATCTCAAGTAGTACTCGTGTAACGACTCTCCTTTCTTGTATGTAAATTTATCAAATTCATCGTACAACTTGCACTCTCGTTCTTGCTTTGTTAACGACGTTCCTTGCATGAGCAGTTTGATTTTCTCCCAAATATCCTTGGCTACATGATGTTGACTGACAAGAGCATAAATTTCAATTGGAAGGCCTTGTAGATAGATGATTGTTTATTGCTTGAGTGTCACAATCAGCTTGAATGGTTTCTGCCGGGAGTTAATTCAGTTATATTCCTTTGGTCTGGTTTTACACCATCCACTGGTAATTGTTGGCCAAAAACAATGTGGACCTTTTTCAAACGAAGCAAGAATCATTATACAATGTGGTTATTTGGTTCATCATCATAAAAGTTCCATTATGCTTTTCCCACGAGTCATACAAGTGTTTTTCAAGCATCGGTGTTTATTGTCACCAAACCGAGAGTAAGTGACTTATCAAGCAAGGAGTCGCATTGAGAAATTTTATTTGTTAAAAGTTTCATTGGTTGATCGGGTGGTGGTATAGAAGAAAGAAATTGTGTTTTATTTAAGTTTTTTTTCTTTTAAGTGTTTTAAATCTTTAAACATACGGGATTTTAAATTCTTGACAATACCAGGAAATAAACAACTTAATGTGTTCACGGGGATTTTACACGTCAAAGAATTTATACCGTAATAATTTAGATGAAAATTGAGTTGTTTTGGTTTCCACTAAGGAAGTTGTTAGGTTTCACTGAATTCTGGTGGTTCGGTTTCACTGACTTCCGGGTTGTTCCGGTTTCAATATGACTTTAGGTTGTTCGTGGTTTTCAACTGACTTAGGTTGTTCGGTTTCAGTTGTTCGAATCAGTTGTCCGACTTTAGTTGTTCGAATCAGTTGTTCGACTTCAGTTGTTCGCTTGAGTTTTGTTCGACTCTGAGTTCGTTCGACTTTAGTTGTCGACTTCCACTTTTTCAAATCCCAAAATTAACACACACAAAAAGACATATTTTTTATGGTTGTTTTGCAAAAATTCTTGTACAACTAGTGTTACTAAACCTATAGAAACAAGAACAAATTAAAACTTTTAAGGTATTTTAAGCCTGAAAAAAAAAAATTTAAAATTAAGATTTTTCTCTTTATAAGATTTTCGAACATAAGAAATAACAAAAATGATATTTTTCTTGATTCTAAGCTTGTACCCTTATCATAAAGTTAATAGATCAGAATTTACGA
Source organism: Tanacetum coccineum (assembly GCA_026074375.1). NCBI lineage: Eukaryota > Viridiplantae > Streptophyta > Magnoliopsida > Asterales > Asteraceae > Tanacetum > Tanacetum coccineum. The sequence continues at coordinate 34,731 of BQNB010012502.1, forward strand.
AGGTAAATAATATTATAGTGTAAAATAGTTTGAATATTCAAAAGAAAAATAAGAAATAAAAAACGATTTTTTCTAGTAAACACACGAACCAAAAAGTTTAAACACAAAAACTAAACACACCACTCCATGGCTCTGATGCCAATTATAGAATAATCATATAACATACATGGAAAGAGGAGGCAAGTTGTTTTAGTATGAGTGAATGGTTGATGAACACTCATAGTGAAAGAAAGAACATATATGGAATTGTGTGAAAACAATGAGCAACAAACCACCTTCTCCAGGCATGGAGAGGTGTGTTTATTTACTATTCACTGAACAAGTGGGCTTGGGCTTGCTGGTTTTATCTACGGGCCTTTGATAACTAATTGTAAGTTTCAAAAATTTATCTAACGAGGCAACGATGTTTTCTATGAAAGCGACCCGACACTTTCTAGGAATTTCATATTCCTAACAATTAGTGACATGCTTTTGAAACTAAATTATGCTTTGACTTATTGGCAATTCAATGGACTATGGAAAACGTAGTTTAGTAACACGTCGTAACATAACAACATTTATGTTATATAGGGGACTAAACGGGACAAACCTGGATTTCCAATCATCAAAGCTGTGTATAACATTCATGCTTACCTTATATGGTTTTGGAAACGGCAAAAATGATTTCCACATCATGGAACCAAACTGGGTATAACATGTTCATAATTACTGAGCTGTTTTTTTTCAAAATAAGGTTAAATAGGTACAACAACAGCTGAATTCAGTCCTAAACCGTGCAATTATCCATTTTCCACCTAAGTGGACTTTTATGTTTACCTCTAAAAGGATTTAGACAGTGCCAAGATGAGGACTTTGATGTTTTGCACTTATGTGGACTAGAATTACGACATACACTCTCCGGAAACAGATTAGTTTTGGAATTCAGAAAAGACCATTCACTTGCTTACCTGCTGCTCTGACCGTGTTGGTACACCATCACCCATTTCTCTTCCATGCATCAAGATTCAAAGAATCAAGAAAGCTCAAGTATTAAAGACAAAGACTTCCTCAAACTCTGATATTAACGATAACTCCTCAGAAATCAAGCTTCGAGGGAGATTATTAGAAAGCTTTCAAGATGATGCAAAGTATGAGCATGTTGGTCAAGACACAAGATCGCAAGGTGGCAAAGACGTTAAAGACAAACAAAGATAAAGATTTAAAGATCTTGAAACAAAAGACAAAGTCGAAAGACAATGACAAAGGCTCAAGATCAAATGTCATAAAGCATGAAGGAACAAGCCTATAACAAGATAAAGACCAAAACAAAGTCTCAAGAACTAAATGACAAAGCAATCTCAATAAGTCCAAGGAAGTAAGATTCAAAGAACTCGCTTCGGGGGAGATTGTGAGCCTCAAAATATTAAGTCGAACAAGGAAACTCGGTCTCTATTTAATAGTAATTGTAATTGGCTAGAAAGGGAGTCAGGCTCGTGATTTAAACTAATATTGTATACGTTGTGGTCTAAAGCCCAAAAACCCGAGCCGGCCCAACAACACTACACCTAGGCGTCACCCTAGGTTAGTAAGAAAGTATAAATACCCCTCTTCACTCTTGGAGAGGGTGTTGGTCTCATTTGTAAGGTTTCTTAATTTACAAGTAATCAACCATCTTCTTCTTTCTTTATTTCTTTCATTCTTCTATATCTTTTCTTATAGTTTCTTATCATTGATTCATACCAATTTGTATGGAAGTGAAATGATATTTTAGGTACCGACAACATCAAAGCAACAAGTAAAGACTAGTAAGCATAAATGAACTTAAATAAGCAAGAAAAAGCAGGAATAAGCACAAAATAAGCTAATGAACAGTAATAAAGCAGAAATTGCAAAAAAATGAGAAAATAAGAAAACTCACAAGGGTCCAAGCTTATGGCAAGACAATAAGCTCTCAAAAGCTTATAAACCTTTCCTATGTGCATCCTATGAAGCTCTAAACCAAGGCTATCCACAATAAACCTTGCTCCTTGCTTTTTTTTATATTTTTGTAATTTTTTGGTTTTTTTGATAGAAAGTTAAAACAAGTGTTTATGTAATCTTTTAATGACTTAAAAGCTTACTTAAAACCTTAAAAACAGTATTTGAAAGACAATAAACTTAAATGACAAGTATTGAAAGAAAACACTTAAATTTGCATAAACATGAAAAATTAAATTGCAAGTATTTAAAAGACAGAAATTAAATGACAAATATTTAAATTGCAGTAATTAAAATTGGTACAAATTTGTAAATACAAGCTTTTGACTTCTAAACAAAATTCGACAAAGGCAAAATGAACTAACTAGCTACTATTTATACTAAAATAACTAGGTCTTCTTGTGCTTCTTTGCTGAGTGCTTTGAAGCTGGTGTGCTTGTTGTGTGAGGTAAAAACCATAAGTTAATCCTAGCCATTGAATTGCCTTTGTGCCCAAGTCGTATTGATCAAACCCTTCATTTTCTTGTCTTTCTCTTTGTCCAATAGGTGGGTTTAGGATTGCCAACTTGGCATTGACTTTGTGAGGTGGGGTTCAAGGGAAAGGGATAGTTTTGGAGGGTAGTTGCAGGGTGAGGTGAAAACGACAGAGGAACAGTGTTGGGTATAGAGCTTTGGCGGGAAACTTTGTTTGAGTGTGAGCAGGGTAGATGTTTGATGAATTGGCATAAATGGTCCCTCTGTTTTATATATGTTATTGCAGTTTAAGTCCTTTGTGGTGTAAACTTTTGTGGATGTGGCAGTTTAAGCCCTTCAGAGTTATATGTGAGTTTGCACGTTAAGTCCTTGTGACTAACGTTTGTTAACAGTCAAGGGGTTATAGGGCTTAACAGCCGTTAAGTGGAATGGGCTTATTTATAGGAAATGGGCCGGTTTGTATTTAAAAGGGAATTGGGCCTTCAAAGGGATTATGGGCTTATAAGTCTTCATATTATGTTTAAATGGGCTGACCCGACCCATTAGATGGGTACGATGGGCCCATTTAACATTTCTTTGGTTACGGCTTTGGGTTTTTTTTACCGTTGACTTCTCGGGTTTAACTTTGACTTTGGCTCTTTTTATGCTTTTCTATTCTGTGCTCGGTTTTGTTGTTTTTGGCTTGATTTTTCATCCTTTTCTCGGATATCTGTTTCCTGCACAATATAAGTGAAAACATATAAATACAAAGTATTTTTGGCACGTTTTTTGTCGTTTAAGTCCGGTTTAAATGGAAAATGGTATGTGTAATTAAGCACATACCAATCCCCTTTATCATGTGCATCTAAAAAAGAAGGAGATGCTTGACTGTCATCATTGGTACCTGTATTCTTTTTTTTACTCCTAGTAGTTGGGCCACTTGATCCACTAGGCCCAGCTTCCATTCCACGATTTAGGCCAGTTGGTCCAGTACATTGTGTCATTGTAAATACAGGCACTTTTCCTTCACATCTTGCTCTTATCCTCGACTTATCATTCTTTTACGAATTCATATTCATATATGACTTTTAATGGAATGCATGTAGACTTATCCTTCGCTCTTTGGTGTATTATATTTCTGGCACGTGTAAAATGAGTACCTTCTACTGACACTAGCATTTATTAACCCTTCCATTTCTTTCCTCAATTCGGCTAACTCCTTCTCTTCCTGCAATTTCCTTTCTTCATCTATTATCCAGTGGTCATGTCGAAACCATCCACATTGATGACATCCACATCCTCTCCTTCTAAAACATCATCCGGCACTAGATTAGTGATACCAATGTTGTTAAAAGGAAGATCCATACCAATACCAAACAAATGGACATCAACATCAGGCTCTACAATCTCATTCTCTTCATCTACAAAAATCTTTCATTACATCTTCATCCAATTCATATGTACATGATCTTCACTATACTGAACATTCATATTCTGTTTCATATGCAGGATCTATTCCCTTCATATCATTGAAGGATATTATCTCCATCATACGAGCTGATTCATCTTCCTGACCATTACCCTATTCAGCGTCTTCCCCATCTTCCCCAAAACTGACATAATCTTCAATTACAACATCTTCAACACTGAATTCCTGAGTTCCAACCTCTGCTACAATGGGTTCTTGAGTGCTAACCTCTTCCACAATAGGTTCTTGAGTGCTAACCTTTGCCAAAATAGGTTTTTGAGTTCTACCAACATCTGGTTCCTCAAACATAGGGAGCTCAAATTGTGTTTTAACTTAGGAAACATTTAGGTTTACAGGTTCATGTAAGTTCAAGTCCAAGTCATCAATTCCAAATGACGTATCATGATTTAACCCTGAACTATCTACACCACTCCCCGCAACATCAGCAAAGCCTGTCTCTCCATACAATTATGTTTTATCAAATGATAATTGCCTCGTCACATCATCTATAACCTGACTAGTAGGTGCTTGTTATGGGACAAAACTCAGGTTTATGTCACTAATTGTGATTGTATTATCGAGAGAACATGGCTTTATGTGTCAACTCCCTATACACCACTCAACTATGTATATGTGATAACAGACTCATCAGTGGGAGGGGTTAAAATACAATCAGGCATACACCTAGGTGTAATGGACTCACAAACAAAATCCTTACAAGATGTACTTGAATCATGTTGTGGCAAAGAGCTAGGTGTGACAGAGTCACAAACAAGTTCCTTAGTTGTTTCACTAGACTTATGCCAGGTCAACAACAACATCTTTTTAGTTTTGTTTGCTGTAATGCTACCAGGCTCATCAGTAATCTCTTCTAATGTTGCCCTAAACCGTGGTACCCTAAGGTAAGAGTCTAAAGTGGTAACACCATGTTCTATATAGACCACAATCAACTTAAAGCTCCTAACAAGGGTAGCCAGGCAATGAACATCCTCCTCGCAAGCAAAAGCATACAATCATTCATCTAGATTGGTGAGTGGTCTAAGATAATTATAAAACATGGTTCAGATTTACCTGTGTAACCTAATTTAAGAACAATCATGTTCAGCGCAATGATAGTTAACAAATCGATATTGACCATATCAAATATATCAACACGACCACTGACATACATTCTGCCTGGATACCTTTGAATTTTTCCACCATGATGTATTCGAATCGAAAACATATTGGATGCATTATCTGAAAATCAAAATCAAAACCTAACTTCATAAATCGACAATAAAACAAGTAAAGACCACTACATTTGTATGAAAATCGACTTTGAGCAAAAGGCCTTCAAATCATTACCATAAGCCGCTTCGAGATCTTTGATGAGTTGATCGGTGGTGCCCGTCCACTGTTTTCTGCGGAGCTTCCATCCTGTGTGGTCCACTAACACCATTGCATGTAGGGTTTGATTGCAGAAAAATATTGTAAGTATGGTTGTGTGAGTGATTTGTGAGAGAGTAGGAATATGATTCGGGCGGGAATAATCTTGTGAAATGATAAGGATGAGAGGTGTAAGTGAAGTGAATTGGTAAAGATATTAATTGGTGATGTGATGGGAAGCGTACAGGTGTACCTAAAAAAATTTACACTTAGGGACCAACGGTGCACTATAACACTTTTAATAAATCAATTTTTTTTAATGTTACTAGCTCTTATATGACATCATATATGCACGTGTCAAAATTTTAAAACATTTCACTTCTCAACATTTCTTTGGCTTATGTCACTCTTTCATTCATCTTTCTTAATATTTAGGGTAAATTACACTGTTGGTCCCCAAAGTCCACCCCGTTTGCCCATTTGGTCCCTAGATAACGGGGACTCTCATACGGAGTCTCTATTTGACACTGTAGTTACCTGTTTGGTCCCTGGCACTCCGTTATGGGTAACGGCGGTTATCTCCATCGTTATCCTTGCCACGTCGCCTTTTTCTTGAAGGTCAGTAGCGTCATTTCACTATTATTTCGTGTTGCGTCATTGGTCCCTGACCTTTTTGTTAATACAGTAACATTCATTGTTCCTTTATTTTGTCTTTTTCCTATTGCACGGTTGGTCCCTGTGAGGCCTTTCTTCCTCCCTCACTCCCGCCATAATCCATCAAGTCTGACATTTTTTCCCCATGACTCAAACTTACCTAAAATCTATATCATTTACTGTATATCACTAACACGAGAAATGACATAAACAACAACATCATGCATAAATCAAAAGACTTGATTGAAAATAATTTTACATCTTTATAAAATAAGATATACAGTCATAAGATATAAAAGTCATCACATTCAACCATCAACAAAACAAAAAATAACTAACTACTCATTACCTATGAAAACCTAATCATTTAAATCCAATTTAGCCATATGACGTTCCTTCTCATGGATACTAGCTAGAGATTCAGCAATCGCATCTGTCAAAGCGACAAGCTTAGCGGTTTCTCTAGTATGAGTTGTTTCAAAGACTCTAAAGAATCAACAGCTACCCCACGTTCTCCCAAAGCCTCCATCTCACGAATCAACACACGACGCCTGGCATTTTTCCTCCTTAAGTCATCATAGC
>BQNB010012502.1:41589-79017 GCA_026074375.1 Tanacetum coccineum
TTTATAGTTAGGGACCAAAGGTGCACAATAATACTTTTTATGCGAAATTACAATAGTACCCATCACTAACGAAGCGACTTAACGATCGTTCATCCCTTGGGACCAAACACGCACCAAAATGACCACTTTTGGGACCATTTCCACCGATTTTCAAAACGGGGGACTGAATCCGCAAACGGGGTGGACCTTGGGAACCAACAATGTAATTTACCCTAGAAAATATTTAGAATTAACTATATTTTTTGTTCTTGTGGTTTACAATGTATTTTATTTGAGTTAACTACATTTTTTGTCCTTGTTGTTTATCGGGTACAACGATTTTGGTTTAATAGTTTAAAATGTAATGGATCCTATCCAGTTTTAGTTGACCTGTAACACTTTTGGTTCATTTTCACTAACACCATCGGTTTGACTTATGTTGACTGTTAAAAATGAGGATATGTTTATCTTTTCACATGTATAACACAACAAAAACACATTTTGACTTCTCACACTTTACGTTCTGAGTTCATCTTCCTCAATTGATTTCTCTTTCCTTTTTATCACTTTTTGTCTCTCTAAAACAATTCTCAAGTGGTATTTTGATTCTTCTCATTATTCCCCATTAACCCTATTTCACTATCACTTATAATCACAGCCATAATCACAGCCTCCAAATAGTCAGAGCCTCATTCCTTTCAAAAATATGTCCTCCTTCATCCTATCTATGAATGAATCGGCTTCCTCTTAGAAAATGGCCCAAACCCTCTCTAACCTAATCGAATAAAACTCTATTCCGATCATCTAACCCAAGTCAAACCTAACCATGAATCGTTATCTCGCCTATGTGACCATGGTGTAGCAATCAAGAACAACGGCAACATCATTTTTAGTCGGTTTGTATTCAAGAAAAATGGCAAAACCTGTGTAATGATGGTGTAGCGAACAAGAACAGCAACAACACCATTTGTAGTGGGTTTTTATTCAAGATCTATAGTCGGATTATACTCAAGAACAATTAGAAAAAAGAGAGCGTGTAGCTCATTTGGTCTTTTTCGTTCAAAAAAAAGAACCATCGGAAGAAACACCGAAGCAAGGTTTTTGTATTCAAGAATTGTAATTGGTTTGTATTAAATATCTATAAGGTTTCTACAATAGGTAGTTTTGAATAATGTTTTTGGGTTTGAATCCTAGCTGCCACCACCTATTTTAAGACGCAAGTCGATTGCTTTCAACAATAACCACTTTGGTATCAGTTTTGGTGGAGTTCAACAATGGCCACTTTGTAAACTCTTTTATTGGGTTTTTCACATTTGTATTATTTTTTGTATTTCTTTGCAAATGTTAGGTTGTGTTTATCAGTTGCGATTGTATTACTTGTATCACTTAATTGGGTTGTGTTTAGATCTGTGTATCTTTGGAAAAGATGTATCAGTTTTTAAGAAATAGCACATCAGTTATATTAGGTGATTTACTATATTACTTTTTAGTAATAATAATAATAACTTTTATAATAAAATAAATAATGATAATAATTATTATAATAATAATAATTAATAAATAATGATAATGATAATGATAATAATAATAATAATAATAATAATAATAATAATAGTGATTTATAAAAATAATAATAATAATAATAATAAAGAAGTAAAGGGCATTTTAGTCATTGCACATCATTACCCAAGACAATTTTAGTCATTTCAAGTTTTTTTAACCAGTCAAACTAACACTATATAGACCAAAAGTGTTACATGTCAACCAAAACTGAATAGGATCCGTTAATTTTAAACTATTGGACCAAAACCGTTATGCCCGATAAACCACAAGGACCAAAAATATAATTAACTCATTTTATTTTTAGTCCAATTTTAAAAAAGGGAGATGATTTGCACACTCCATAATTTGATTGGCACTGGTTCGATGACAAATAGTCTATATATAATTAAATATATATCCTAAATATCTCAAATTAATTATAGTATAGGGAGTATCCTATTTGATAAGAAAATTGCTTAAGGAGAAACAATATTTTATCTCCTAGATGTCGTATCCCGACAAGAGGTAGATTTAAAAACCGCGAAGGTATTTTGTTTGATGCTCGAATATCAAATATTTTGAATTTTGATTCTATTTCTAATAATATAACAACTCAAAATTTTCATCAACCTATTTTACTATGATCACAATTGTACGGGGAGATTTTTCGCTTTATTACATTACTTGCATTGTCAATATCTCAATATATAATGTAATTTGCATAACTAAAGTAGACGAGATCACGCAACCTATCTATGGCAATCCTATATTCATATATGTCAAGCAAACATCACAATATGTCAAGTCAATATCATCATATCCTTATTACAAAGTACATTATTCCTATAACGTACCATTCGCAACGTTATATCAAAACGGGCTTTAAACCGTTATCATATATCTCTAAACCCTAAATTCCATGAAAGGTTAATATCTAAAGTGAATGTACAAGCTACTAAAGCATATATACAAGTAACATAACATCTCATTTGAAATATAAAATCCCTCTCAAATCATAGTACAAGTCCTTATAAAGCTCATTATACAAATCATTAAGCTATGATCTCTAATTAGTCGTTTTTCCTCCGTTTGACCTCTAATTTCTTCACACCACTTTTGTACAAGCTATTACACTCAAGTATACAATGGGTAACCTAATTATTATATTCATAGATCTTTCATACGCATTCTATTACACTCATAAACCTAATTACAAAAGTCAGAAACCCTAACCCCGAGCAAAAATACTTTAACCATGACCTGGTTTCTTCGTTTTTATCCATTGTAAACCTAAACCATTACTCAAATAGTTTGTAATAACTTAATTTACAACATTATCAATCATATACAATCATCATTTCATCATTTTACTTCAACTATATGCAAATTGAATCCAAGAAACCCTAATTGTGCCCTAATTGGAACTTTGGACCCGTTTACTTGTTTTTGCCCATTTTAAACCCGAAGCACCTATCAATTCTTGTTATTAATCCTTAATACAATCCTTAAAAATATTAATACATCATTATTGATCAAATGTACATGAATTACAAGCTTGAAAACCCAAAATAAGCCCTAATGAACCTGAAACCTAGTTTCCTTCATTTTTACCCATTTTAACTAATCTTTTTGCAAACAAGCACCTCCATGACAAGCACCTCACCTTCATATGCAGCTTACACACCTTCTAAAACAAATATCTTAAATATTTTTTATTAAGAAAACATCACATGCTCTCTTGTTCTTTCTTTTCAAGCCGTGGACACAAACACCCCTTATAAGCCTTCCAACACATCCTATCTACTATCCTAGCTCTTCCTTGTCATCTCATAGACTCCCTAACTCAGCCACTATAAAAATGAGACACCTCACCCCCTTACATTGGCCTCTAAGTTTTGAAATTGCTATAAATAGGGGCAAACCATGTTCATTTCAACTCATCCCCCACTTCCTTCTCTATAACCCATCATAGCAGCAATCCTTTGCTCAATATGAATTCTAAGAGATCCTAAGAAGTCCCAAGAATAGAAGTGAAGCAAAAGAAACCAAGAAAAGAAGCCCGAGAGTCGTTATTATAGGCGTACGAAGCTAAAAGTCCTGATTTTGACCCATTTTCAAGCTATAAGCTCAAACACAGGTCCTGGATGTTCTAATTCTACTCCTACACTCTTATAATGTTCATATGATCCTAAATAAACTCTTGTTAAACTTTCATAACTCAATTCATGCTCATTTTCCGTTTTGATCTCGTACACCCGAAACCCTAATTTTATGTTTTTATTAAAAATAAATGTTATAATGGTTAAATATTGTTATAATATATCCTAGCATGCTTAACTAATGTTAAAATAATCACTTTATTGATTAATGAATGAATTTGAACTTAAAACCAGCGCGTTTACGTTTTAAAACCCTAATTCGACCCGTTTTGCTTCCTAGCTTAACGAATTGTTATTTTAAACTTTCATTATGTTAAACCTTCATATTTTAGTTTATTATAACCTATAAATATCTTTTGAAATGTTAAAATAAGCTTGCATGGCAATTTGGACATGTTTTGTAATTATAATCCATGCAAGGGGTATATATCGTAACTTTCGGAAACTTATAACTAAAAGGACTAAAAATGTCATTTTATCAAAGTTATAACTACAGGGGTCTATTATGTCACTTTTTAAAGTACAAGGTTTACTTGGTATATCTTTTAAACTTGAAGGACCAAACTCGTAAAAGTGCAAACTCCAAGGGTATATTTTGCCACTTTTCATTCTCAAGGGTCTAAAATGTAACATTTTGAAAAAGTATAAAAATGTATTCAAAACATTACAAGACATAACTTTAATTAACGCTTGACGTGCTTAACATTTCCAGATATTGAATAAAACGCTTAAAACCGATTATATCGTATCACAATACTAGGGAGCTTCATATTAAGAGGTTTCATCTTGGTATTACGTTCTGACTGAGTTGTTGGGTTTACGATTTAAAGTGCCCTAGCTCCTCAAACGTTTACTGAATGACTTCTGAATTATGATGGCCCGAACGGTGATACAATAATTCCAAACTCTCCAATCAAACTTATAACAATATTAAACTCTTAGAATCAAAGTTCTAGAGTACAATCTTCCTAAGACTTGACATATTTACTCAGGTTGCGTGACGTGGCTGCTTACTATCATTTGCTATATCAACCTTCCCCGGTTAAAATTCTGATAAGGTCGTCTGCTTTCATTCTGAAATATTTATTGCATCTACCTATCAGGTGAGATTCATAACCTCGTATTTACTCATTTACATGTTTTATAAACCCGCGAGGGGGATAAATGCTTGTTACAAACTCTTTTACATACTCGTTCATCTTATAACAATGTGATTACTTTTCAAAGACTTAGTGAATTCATAGCCTCGCATTTCAATCTTTCATAAACCCGTGAGGGGGATACCTGCTATAAATTCCGAATACAAGTGTTTTCCAAATTACATGCTATCCTAACATATCATTACAATTGTTGTCTAAGTTATCTATCCTACAAGTCGTTAAATTTGACTTCAAGTCGTTAAATTGACTTTGGATATTAATGTGTTAATATTATAAATCCTACAAGTCGTTAAATTTGACTTCAAGTCGTTAAATTGACTTTGGATGTTAATATGTTGATATTATGAGCTCTTCAAGTCGTTAAATTGACTTTTGATGATAATGTGTTAGTGTGATGTGCTTAGACAAGGAACAAGACCAATCAGACCAAACAGACCAAACAAGGCAATAACGGGATAATACATTGTTACTATGATAATTGTATTCGTTGCAATTATTACTAATAACGGGTATATAATAACGTGACCCAAGATCATAACAATATCATTTTACATAACAATTGTGTTTATACAATTATTACACTATGACTTGTATTCAAACTATTTATCAAACCTATGAATTTCACTCAACCTTTGTGTTGACTTTTTAGCATGTTTATCTCAGGTTATTGAGCAATATACGACACGGAGTGGCATGGACTCGAAGATGGCTAAAACTTGTTATCATTCACATTGTATGTAACTAGATTTTGGGACCTGCCTTTGTAAAACTCTGATTTGAAATGAATGATAACGTATCTTTTGAACAAACGTCTCTTTTGGGTCGTTTTCTATGATTATGATTGTTGTTTCCATGAAGTAATACCCCAGATTAGCTTCCGCTGCTATATGTAAAAATAGGGGTGTTACATCACTAGACTTCCAAGAAATCTGCTCATCATCAGATCCGTATGTAGGTACATTAGGAACCCCTAGTGAAACACCAGTTCCTTCATCTCCACCTGAACCACTGGCGTGAGAGCTATGAAATTGAGTCTTGCTTCTTTTGGTGACAATCTTCATTTGTTCAGCCTTAGACAATGCAATTTCTGATAAAGTCTCTAATCCTTGAGTAGGTAGCTTCTTCTTTCCTGTTTTAGCTACCTTAGCAGTAGCTTTGAGTCTTTTACCTGGAGAAGCTGTAGGGGCTTGTTCAGTCTTCTCCCTGGTAGATCATCATACATACTTTGGTTTTGGAGTTTCCTTTCCAAAAGCAAAAGCATAGTAAGTCTTGTACGCCTCTGACTCTTTCATCGCTTGATTGGTTAGAGTATCAGGAAGTAAGGCACCATACTTTTGAACAACTTCATGCTTAGGGATGAATCTCATTGTGGTGAGAATAGGGTCATTACTAGCCATGTGCCAGTCCACCTTGTTTTGAAGAACTATTACCACCTAAGAAACGAATCTGTTCCCCATCTTCTTCCTCAACTACATTACCTAATCCATCTCGGAATCAAACATGTGATTTGATATCACCATCTTCCTCAGTTTATACTCCTACCCCACCTCAGATATTTGAAATAGGGAAATGTTCAGTTAAGATGCATCTGAAACATCATGAGAAACAAGTCGAAGATATTTTGAATTACTTAGAAGAACTCTCTTTTCGCCGTATTGAGAAAATGGAAGAAGGACGTATTAATAGAATGATCAGACAAAGGAATAGTAACGAACTGAAGACCGAACTTAAGAGAATCCGTACTCAGATTATCAAACTTCAAAAGAAGCGGTTAGGGAAAAAGGATAAGATTGCCTTTGCTCACTACAGAATTTCCGATCTTGAACAAATCATTGAGAAAATCCAAGCTCGTCACCAAACAAATCAGGAAGATCTTTAGGATGTCATCTACCAGCTCAAAATCAACAAACTTTTAGACTAGTTATAGCTTTATCCTAGCCACGGGAGGTGTGGTATAAATAAAAACGCTTGTCAAATCTTACTATGTAGATTATATAGACAAGTTATTTATACAATGGTGATTCTGTTATACTTCATTATTTTATGATACCTATTGTGTTTATCAAGATTATCTATCCTATATCCTGAAGTATGATTCTCTTACCATTCAATTTTCTCAAACCTTTATATCTAAGCCTCCTATCGGATTACTCATTCCATTATTTTCGTGTCTATCTCTCAAAGTCTTAAATTCTAAAACTTTTTGTTGTATCCTGCAATTTCAAAGAATGATTCATTAGTCTTTTTATTCTCATCCCTTAATTGTGATATAAACTCTGTCAATTTTATGGATTCTATTCTGTGTTGGGTATTGTATATCGTTGATAGATCTTCTAAGAGAACATCAACATCTGCCAGCACCAGCCATGATCTCAGGATGCCATCCGGCAACTAGTGGATGATAGATTAGTGTTGTAACTGCTATGAAAAGACAAGAACAACTGCTGACATGGCAAATATGACAATACTAAACCATAGAACACCGGGACAAGCGGAACTCCGTTGTGCAAGAAAAAAGATCAACGTTCACAAAAGATAGTTTGGAAGAAAGAGGAAACACCACCAAAACAACAACAATTATCCCAAAACACAAACAATAACCCAACTCCAACAATTCACAATAACAACACTACCAAGACAACAACAACAAAGACAACCATAACAATGATTACCACCACAGCAGAAAATAAAAGCACAAAGAAATGTTCGGACTGATCCTGCCAAAAATACCAGGGAAACAGCCCTTTGTGTACAAGATGCACCCTGCACACACAGGAGTTTACACTGTTCAAGTGTTTCGAAATTTGGAATAAGGTGGGTCATCTGACGGAATGCAGAAGAGAAGCAATAGGACCAGCACTCGGGAAACAAAATTAGCAAACCTGTAATCAGCGTCTGTAACTTGTCATGCCTGTGGAGAGAAAGGGCATTACAAAAGTCAGTGCTAAAAAACAAACAACAGTACTTTTCACGTTTATAAGAAAAGCTTATGTGACGAATCCCTCGTCATTCCAAAGAAAGAAATTTGGCTTGATGACAAACTTTAAACTATCGTGAAAATCAGTGGAGATTATGGATCGAGAAGTCAAGCAACTAAGACGAAGATGCATCCCTATAGTCAAAGTAAGATGGAACTCTGAATTTACATGGGAACGAGAAGATCAAATTCGTGCTAAATATCCACATCTATTTTCCAACATCATTGTATCTCTTAACTAAATCTCGAGACACGTAGCATAGTGTCAATCCTTTAAAGTTTCATATGTAAAGTTATCCGTGAAATAATAAAGTGATGATTTCATTACATCTTGTTATCTGGTGGTATCAAAACTTGTCAATACTATTAATCCTATTATGTTCAAACTCTGAATACTCTCCTCATACCTTTGCAACATAAATTTTCATCCCCGATTATATGGGCGTCAGTACAATCAACATCTTAATATTTTTCTTACCTTTCATGATCATATCATTTTCTACACATTACCATATCGTGTTTTTATGCTTAGGTAAGACGATTTATGATCATCTTATTGAAATGAATTAGGTCATTTTCTTCATTTGAATTTTTGAATAGGAAATTTAAATCTCCTGAATATGATTTATTAAGTTCTCAGTTACATGAGTTGGACGTTTCTTTTTGTAAGTGACAAATTATAAATAAATAGGCTTAAGGATATAAACTACGTACTCAAACAAGTTCTCTTTCAGTATGTTCCTTAATCATATCATTATTACTCTTTATCATTATCTACCTTCCATCATCTGTTCAATTTCAAAATCTGTTTTCTCCGTGATTAGCAACTCTCTTACATTCATTCCTTGACATCACTTCATCCATGATCTCTGTATTCTAAAAATTCTGTATGTTATATCTGCAACATAATAACAAGGAAACACACAAGATCTATCAATGCCAAATGATTTCAATACCACTTAGGTATGAAAATTTTGACAAAGAATTGTGATAGCATTTCTTATTGATTGATTGACTTTTAATTAATGTTAATTATAAATAACGATTCTTTACGATAGACGTAGCGTCTTAGCAGAAGACGTGGTAGGCCCCTAACCCAACGGTTTCGTAAATCGAAGTATTTCATCACCCAGTTCTATCAGGATCTGGAAGAAATTCTTATTGGCTGTCATCAGAGGGTGTGGTTTTGAAATAAGTAACGACGTGTGAAAGGAAGGTAATTATAATTATGCGGTGCGCAACATAATTTAATGCATCACACAGTGAGACTTGCTGACCGTGATTAGCCTAACATAAAGATCAAGTTCATGCCAATTCCTACATCTATTCCAAAATAATATCACTAAACTTTCAAACTAATTCGGGACAAGATTTCAGTAAGGGGTGGTGACTATAACAACCCATGAATTTTCATCCCCCCCATATGCAAAACCTGATTTTATATTATTACAATTATACCGGGATATTTTTCCCTTATTTACATTACTTGCATTGTCAATTTCTTCAGTAGGCATTGTAAACTTGAATAACTAAAAGTAGACAAGCTCGCGTAACCTATCTATGGCCATCCGGTCTTCATATATGTAAAGCAACCATCACAATACGTCAAGTCAAATATCATTCATATCCGTATTACAAAGTAGTACATTATTCCTATAATATACATTCGCAACGTTTATATCAAAACGGGTTTGTTAAAACAGTTATCGTATAACTCTTAAATCCTAATTCCATTGATAGGTTTAATTTATAAGTGAATGTAAGCTACTAATGCCTATATACGTAATAAAAACATTTCATTTGAAATATAAAATCTTCCTCCAAGTCAAGTACAAGCTTTAAAGCTCAAATGATACAAGTCATTTAATGCCTTGATATTCCAAACAATAGCCATTTTACCTCATTTTCATAAGAATCTTATACAACCCATCAAGTACAAGTTACAAGCAAGTCATACACTTCATTCTCAATCCATATTCATCCTCATTCCATGAAATTACAAGAAATCCAAGTCAGAAACCCTAACCCGAGTTAAATACTACTCTATGATCGTTTCTTCCGTTTTTTATACATTTTCAACTCAAACCAACGCTCAATATAGTTGTAATAACTTATTTTACAACTATGTCAATCCTATTTCATCATTATTTCATCATCTCATATTATTTATACAAAAATTGAATCCGAGAAACCCTAAACGTACCTAAATGGATCATTCGACTCGTTTACTCATTTTTAACCGTTTTAATCCCGAACAATCAATCAAATGCCATTGTAAACTCATAAAATGAGTTTACAAATATCTCATATATCATTTTCTCTCAATGTACAAAAGTTATAAGCCTTGAAAACCCTAATGAAACCATAATGTGCCCTAAATTAAACCCACAGCTTATTCATTCATTTTTGACCCATTTTAACCCAAACCACTTATCAAACCTTGATTATAATCTTTTAAACAAACCTTAAGATCAGTACTCTATCATCTTGGATCAAGTACACACGAATTACAAGCTCCAAAATCTATTTTTGAGCCCTAGTGTACCCGCGACTTATTCTTGCTTTTGACCCATTTTTGAAGGTTTATCTTGCAACTAAGCACCATGGTGACTCACCCACATGTTCTATAGCAGCTTACAAGCACCTCTCCTAAATATCTACACCATTTCTTGGCTAAGAAAGCAACCACATCACCTTTTTGTCTCTCTTTTCAAGCCAAGTGGACCACAAGTACACCCCTTTAAGCACTTCCAAAACACTTCAATCTACTATCTAGCTAATACAACTCACTTATAGCTTCAAAACTTAATCTACTTGACCCTCTTTTACAACAGTTTCCTAAATCAGATCATGAAGCGAAACCTAACTCCTGTAAGGATTTTCAAGTATAAATAGAGCTCAACATCCCTCATTTCTACTCATCCCCCACTTCCTTCTCTATAACCTATTCAAGGCAGAAATCCTTTGCTCCAATAAGTTCTAAAAAGATCTAAGAGAATTAAACAAGCAAAGCTTTGAAGATTTGAAGCCCCGAAGGCGTTATTCTAGGCGTACGAAGCTAAAAGTCCCGATTTTGACCCGTTTTCAAGCTATATGCTCAAACCCAGGTTCTGGATGTTCTACTTCTGCTCCTACCCTATTATAATGTTCATATGATCCTAAATAAACTATTGTTAAAGTTTCATAACTCAATTCATGCTCATTTTCTGTTTTGATCCATAATCGTACACCCGAAACCCTAATTTTATGGTTTTTCTTTAAAACTAAATGATATATGTTAAATATTGTTTATAATCTATCCTAGCATGCTTAACTAATGTTAAAAATATACCACCTTTATTGATTAAATAAAGGAATTTAAACATAAAACCCGCGCGTGTTACGTTTTGAAACCCAATTTGACGGTTTGGCTTCCTAGCATAACGAATCGTTATTTTAAATATTGCGTTGCAATAAATCTTTATATTTAGATTATTATAACTTATAAATGTCTATTGAAATGTTAAAATATCTTGCATGGCTAGTTGGACATGTTATGTAAATATTATTCCATGCAGGGGTATATTTGTAACTTTTGGAAAACTTATAACTAAAAGGACTAAAAATGTCATTTTATCAAAGTTATAACTACAAGTGTCTATTATGTCAATTTTTAAAGTGCAAGGTTTACTTTGTATATCTTTTAAAGTCAAAGGACCAAACTCATAAAAGTGCAAACTCCAAGGGTGTATTCTGCCACTTTTCAAACTAAAGGGTCTAAAATGTAACATTATGAAAAAGTATAAAAACACACGTTCATAACATTTCAGACATAACTTTATTTTAAGCTTCTCGTTGCTTATCATTTCCAGATTTTGATAAAACGCTTTTACCGATTATATCATCACATACTAGGAGGAGCTTCCTATTAAGCGGTGTCATCTTGGTATTAGTTCTGATGAGTTTTTGGGTTTACGATTTTAAAGTTGCCCTTAGCTCCTCAACGTTTACTGAATGAATTTCTGAATATGATTCGGGCCCGAACGGTGATAGAATAATTCCCAATATCCTATCTAATGATAACAAAATAGCCTCTTTCTGAACCCAAACTTCTAGAGTACAATCTACCTAGGCTTGAACATATTTACTCAGGTTGCGTGACGTGGCTTGTTTACTATCTTTTTGCTCTATCAACTTTCCCGGTTAAGATTGTGATAAGGTCGTCAGTTTATTTTGAAATATTTATTGCAATCTACCTATCGGTGAATGTTCATAACCTCGCATTTATCTTATTTACCTGTTTTATACCCGCGAGGGGGATACATGCTTGTTACAAACTCTTTTACATACTCGTTTATCTTATAACAATGTGATTACTTTTCAAGGACTTAGTGAGTTCATAGCCTCGCATTTTAATCTTTTCATAAACCCGCAAGGGGGATACATGCTATAAATTACGAATACAAGTGTTTTCTAAATTACATGCTATCCTGACATATCATTACAATTGTTGTCTAAGTTATCTATCCTACAAGTCGTTAAATGACTGCTTCAAGTCATATAAAATTGGACTTTGGATACTATATATAAATCCTACAAGTCGTTAAATTGACTTCAAGTCGTTAAATTAACTTTGGGATGTTAATATGTTGATATTATGAGCTCTTCAAGTCATTAAATTGACTTTTGATGATAATGTGTTAGTGCGATGTGCTTAGACAAGGAACAAGACCAGCAAGCCAATCAGACCAACAACAAGCGATAACACAATAAGTACACTTGTCTTTTCTATGATAATTGTATTCGTATTCCAATTATTACAAATAAGGGTATATAATAACGTGACCCAAAGATATAACAATACCCATTTTCATAATAATTGTGTTTGTACCAATTATTTACCACTATGACTTGTATTCAAACTGTTTATTAAAACCTATGAATTTAACTCTACCTTTGTCATTGACTTTTTAGGACATGTTTTATTCAAGGTTATTGAGATATCTTCAGCATAGAGTGGCATGGACTCGAAGATGGCTAAAACTTGTTATCATTCACATTGTATGTAACTAGATTTTAGGACCTGCCTTCTGTTAAAACTTGATCATGCCTCTCCCGGAACTTGAATGTTTCAAATTTAAGATTGAGCCCGATCCGGGAGATTTGACTTCTATTGACCTCGGGATTCGTAAGAATGTGTCTACAACTAATGTGAATGTACCATTAGAGGATGACCAATCTTCTCTCTTCGCTTATGTTGTATGGATCTTTCTTGCTTTTCTCACGTATCCCGTTGTCCCTCCATATCTTCTCTCCACCAGGAATGAAGATACCATTTTTGATCCCGGCATCTCAATGTATCATTCTTTTATGCCGGATGTATCTCATCGGAGTGGAACTTTCATAATCAATGTTTATCCAAACCGCTTGAATGAAAGTCCGATGATGATTTTATCTTCCACTTGCTCCCCCATGGACCAATGAATTCGGGGTCGAGTCGAGCTTGTGACTCGGTTAACAAAAACAAGGCGCTTCGTGGGAGGCACCCCATGCTTATCCAGTCTATCTTCTTTCTTTATGCTAATAAGTGTTTTGTGTTGTGATGAGGCTAGCTTTTTCCATTACCCGTGTTTTGTCCATGTTTTGTGTGCTTTGTGTTGTATGTCCAGGATTTCCCGGATTGTGAAGACTCTCGTGCTTGCAGTATCCACATGAGTTTCACATCCTCAGCTTCATTTTGGGAATCCAGTATCCAAATCTAATCGACTAACGTTTTATCTTTTGGCACACTTCATAAACGGCCTTAGATTTACGTAGGAACCCCTTTGAAACATCGAGGACGATGTTTAGTTCTAGTATGGGGGGGATCTTCGATTTGATTTTTGCCTGCAGTCGTTGTTATCACGTAATCCCGTTTTACCACCAAATTTTTGCAAAAATACCAAAAAAAATTGAAAAATTTTAAAAAATTTCAAAAATAAAATAAGTGTTTTGTCACAGTTTTGACTTTCCTAATGGGTAGAATGAGAATAATTTTTGACTCGATCGGGCGTGTTGAGCCCTAGCTAGTTCCTCAACTTACCGCTTGTAGGCTAAGCTTTTACGAATTCGATTGCTTCGAATTTTAATAAAGTGAAGAACAAGAAGCAATTCAATTCAACTAAGTCAATCAATGTTTTTAGAAAAAGCTTCAAATTTGTAACTTGATTCTTTAAAGCAAGATTTTTCTGTTCTTAATAATTCGAAAGTTAAAATGCCAAAGAAGCATGAATGAAGTATGAATGCAAAAATGCATGAATATTGAAATTATGCCAATGAAGCATACATTTGATTATATGGAACAAGTAAAAGATGTGTCGTGATATCCCACTCCGCTAACCACGAGGTGGGGGTTCAAACTAAGACATCTTTACTTCTAAGGATTTGGTGTGTTGTGATATCTCACCAGGAAGCGAGGTCTAGGTGAGGGTTCAAACTAAGACACTTATCCTTAGCCATATTAGGAAGAAGGTGTTGTTGTGATTTCCCACTACGCTAGCAACGGGGTGGGTTTTCAAACTAAGAACATCGGTCGTTGGTTGTGATATCCTACTAGGGAGCGAGGCCTAGGTAGGTGTTCAAACTAAGCAACGCATTCCTAGCTTTAAGAACTTATGATTATAATGATGAAAATGTTGCAAAAAGTTCTACAGTTAAAATCTCGTTCTTTAAATCAAGTTACAAGGTCCTAATAAGTTGTTGCTTTGAGTCTTGATTCATCTTGAATCACGACTATGGAAATAAGTTGATCTATGGTTGAGTTGAAATGAGTACACACATTTAAATCATATATTCATGTTGGGAGTTAAAAGTTCACAAGTCATAAGTATGAGTGCTTAGCATTTAGACTTATATTGACAAATGATCTTGTTTAATTGCTTGGTTTGGAACTAGTGAAAAATCGGGGACGATGAATTTATCCGTCAGGACATCCGTAGATTATTCTATGGTCGTTTCTCATTCTATGATCCCAATGTTAATGTAATAAAGGAAGTCAAACAGGTAGTCGAGAAAAGAAAAAGAAAAATCCAAAAATATTAGGGATAGTTAGTGTACAAATAAAAAATGGTGAAAACGGGACTTGTCGAAGCTTTTGATTCTTTAGTTTCCCTTGACGAACACTTTGCTACTTTTCAAAGTTATTAGTCGAGGGAGTATGCTTGCATTCTTTTCGCGTATATCGTACGCTTATTTATATAAGAGTTATTATATAAATACGAGTTTATTTCTTAATGCATTGTGAGTTGCACAATGGTCTTATTTTACTTTTTAGACATTGTGAGTTGCGCAATGGTCTCATTTCGTTCCCAGACATTGTAAGTTAAACAATGGTCTCTAAGAATATTACTTTATTCATAACTTTATATAATATCGTTGGTATGTGCTTAATTACACATACCTTTTACCTTTAAAAACGAGCTAAAATAACCAAAAACGGACTTAAAATGCCAAATATATGCTTGTTTTGCTAATTGTATTGTGCAGGAACGGATAACTAAGAAAAGGACGAAAAACAAAGCCAAAACGACAAAACCGGACTCGGAATGGAAAAGACTGTGAAAGACAAAGCCAAATCGAAGCCGAAAAGTCAATCAAGTCAAAAAGTCAACTGGTCAAAGTCAAAGTCAACCCAAGTCAACCCCGAGGCCAAAAGTCAAAGAAATATAAGTTTAGGGACTGAAATTGTAAATCCCTAAACTTATACTTAAAGAAGAAAAGAGGAGAAAAGAAGAGAAGGGCTAAACTGCCATTTTGGCAAAGTTTTACTCTAAGGACCAAAACTGTCAAGCCCTAAAACTTGTAGCACATAAGGACGGTTCATGCAAAGAGTTGTATAACTCTTGGGGACTTGTTTTGCCAAGTCCCCAAAGTTATTTAACCACAAGGACCATGGGTGAAATATTACTTATAACCTTGAGGGGCTAACCTTGCCAAATGGGCAAACTTGTGCCCTGTCACCCCCTTTCTTTTATAACTCCTTTTCCCGCTTCTTTTTCCCCCCCAAACCAGGTCACGGGTTCGCCTCGAACCTTTTACCCTGTAACCTCAATTCTCCCATGGACAAACCCTTCCCCCCTCCTCCACTAAACCCCTAGTCCTATTTGGCAATCCCACTCTTTTCAAGATCAATCCAACGATGGGTATTTGTTCAAAAGAAGCACAAGATGACTATCAATGGCCAAGATTGTTTTCTGTCTTGCTCTCACACAACAAACACAAAGATTTGAAGACTCAGCTTATAAAAGAGGAAGAAAGATGAAGAGTGAAGAGTAGTTTTTTTTAGTTTTTAAAATTCCTCTGTATTTTTTAATTTCGTGTACTATTGCAATCAAGATTTTTAGTTGTACCTCTTGTTATCTGCACTTGTACTTCCCATTTCTAAGCAATCTAAATTAGTTGTGTTGAGTTTGTTCTAAAATTTTCAAGTAATAAGCCGAATTTAGCTAATAAGCTTGTAATAAGCTCAAATTAGCTTATCATATCTTATCTTGTTTTAAAAAGTGTTTTAATGTCACTACAAGCTTTTTAAAACTGTTTTTAGTCTATTTGAGTTCATAAGTGTTCATTTGATTCATTGTTGAAGCTATTTGGAGTAATAAGCTACAAAGAGCTTATTGAGCTTTTAAGCTGGTTTAGAGGCTAAGGTAGCCATTAGGGACTTGAATTAGGGCTGCTCACTCAGAAAGAGCAGCCTAGTAGCCTGAGACTACAAAGTAAAGGTGTCACTTCTTATTTCTAAATTAGAGTAAATTTAGCTTAGTTAGATTAGCTTATTGATTCTCATTAGTGTTCATTAATACTCAAGCATGCTTAATTAGTTGTCTTTTATCTATTTTAAGTTTTCTTTACTTAGTTATTGTTGAATTTCTCATTTTCTTCAATGCTGTCAAAATAAGTGTAAGTAGCTAGCTAAGAAACTAGCTTATTTTTACACTTAAGCTGTAGGTTTTAGTTTTAAAGTAGCTTAATTAGGTGAAAAATAGTGTGAGTAGATAAAAGGTTTCAGCTGTTTTAGCTTTAAAATAGATTTTAAGCTCATTTTAGTTGGGACAGAATTGGTAAAGGGGTGTTTGGGTTAACATGGAAAGTGGGTCAAAAAGGTCAAAATCTTATTGTGTATAGTTAGGTGTCATTTAGCTAGTATTAGCTTAAAAGTGGTTGAGTTAGTAATCAAACTGTTTTTACAAAGTTTTTTAGTTTGAAAAATTGTTTACACAAAGTTTTAAGAAAGTATTTTTGAAACTGTGTGTTTTAAAAAAAACACCAATGCTTATTTATTAAGCACTTGGATTTTGAGTTAAGGTTTCAAAAAAGTGTGTTTAGTGAGTTCAAAGAAGCTGTCAAACATTTTGGTCTTTGACATTTCAGTTAAGTCACAAACCATCAGAATTTTGAGTCCACACAGTTCTTAAAAATTCCAAACACCCATTTTTTATCACCTTACAAATTCAGCAAGTGTTTATGGTTTGTAAAAGCTAAAAATTGGTGCATAAGCCCCTTTTACACTACACTCAATCTGTTTGAGCTTAATTTTTTGTTTAGAGCTTATTTGACAGCTTTTTAAAAGCTGTCAAATAAGCCCTTGAGTTTAGCTTAAAATCTCCCCTGGTGCAAAGGGGAGACTTTAAGCTCTCATTGCTTATCCTCTCTGTCCATTTAAGCCCAATCTTTTGGCTTATTTTAAGAGCTTATAAGCTCTTCTATAAGCCTCTTAAGTTTCAGCTTTTGAAAAGCTTATTTGTTGGCTTAATTTTAAGCCTCAAACTTGCTTTTCACTGTTTTTTTAGCCTAGTAGGTGTAGGGACTGCTTATTTTTACTTTTAGCATTTTCAGCTTATTTCATAAGCTCACTTGTGATCCAAAATAGCTTATTTAGATTATTTAGTTAGTTGTTAAGCTTGTTTAGCCTTTTCCTAGCTTATTTGTCCAAATGACTTAAGTCCTTTTAGCTTTTAAGCCTTGCTTTTAGTTTCTGCCAACTTAAGCTTTTTCCAGCTTATTAGTTTTAAGCACTTAGCCTTTTTAAGCTTATCTAAGTTAGTTTAGACCATCCTTAGCTTAGTTTGTCTTTGTCTTAGCTTATTTCGACCAAAAGCCCAAAATGAGTTAGCTTTTCTAAGCTTTAAGCCATTTTAAGCTAAACTGCCACTTTAAGCTTATTTTTTTAAGCTTATTAAGTGCTTTTCGTAAAAAGTTGTAGTTGACAAAGTTGTTAAGCCCCACGAGCTTAACAACTTTGCTTCTTTGAGTTTTCGAAAAAAAAAAGGGGAAAGACAATTGGTCCGGGTGAGCAAGACTCGAACCCGTGACCAATCGATACATTCCCCTTTTACACAACACACTCACCGCTGCGCCCTTGGGTCTTTTTCGTTAAAGACTCAAGGGGCTTAATATTTAAGGTTGTTTTGGCTCCATAAGCCTATAAGCTGAAATAGCTTATTTACGGGCTTATTGCTTAAGCTGCTTTTTGTTTCTTATTTTTCGTAGGATTGTCATAGTGTCTAGTATTTTTTGTAAATTTTTCAGAATTTTTCGAAATCATTTAATATTTTTTATAATTTAATTTCGTTAAAAGTTTAATTAATTCATAAAAAATACAAAAATTATCAAAAAAATATTTTGCTTTTTTAGAAAATTTTCTTTTGTCATATAGTTTGTAGGAAAAATACAAAAATTTTCGTAGGGTCATTTTTACAACTTTTCTTTTTTTTAAAGAACGGTCCAGGTGCGGGATTTTGTCTCGACTCGTTTTTGGGTCAAACGAACTCCGTTTTCGGTCTAGTCTTTTTCATTCTTCGTTATTTGTCCCGTAGAGTAGTTTAGAAGTGAAAAATTCTTCGTAGGGTTATTTTTAAAGATTTTAGGTTTTTCCCCCTTTGTTCGGGATTCGATCCCAATAATGACATCAAAACTTCCTAGTTCTATTACCATTAAATCGATTGGAAAAGAATGGTTTAAAAGATTTAGTGTACTTCCTTGGTATGTGCTTAATTACACATACCTTTTACCTTTAAAAACGAGCTAAAATAACCAAAAACGGACTTAAAATGCAAATATATGCTTGTTTTGTCTAATGCTATTTGTACAGGGAACGATAACCAAGAAAAGGAACGAAAAACAAAAGGCCATAAACGACAAAAACCGGACTCGGAATGGAAAAGACTGTGAAAGACAAAGCCAAATCAAAGCCGAAAAGTCAATCAAGTCAAAAAGTCAACAGAAAAGTCAAACTGTCAAAGTCAAAGTCAACCCAAGTCAACCCCGAGGCCAAAAGACAAAGAAATATAAGTTTAGGGGACAGAAATGGTAAATCCCTTAAACTTGTATTTAAAGAGAAAAAGTGAAAATGAACGGAAAGGGTTGGTTTTTGCAATATACTCAAAGTGACAAGTGGGGGGGCAAAACTGCCAACCCCCCTAACTTGTACACACCAAGGACGAGTTTTGCAAAGAGTTATATAACTCTTTGGGGACTCTGTTTGCCAAGTCCCCAAGTTATTAGATCAACAAGGACCTGTATGCAATAAAAGTTATAAACCATGAGGGGCCATCATTTGCCCATATTCCACAATCAAACACTCGGTTATTACCCTCAAACGATTTTCCGCGCGTTTTTCACCTCCCAAAAAACTCACGGGTTGTTTAAAACCATTTTTACCCTGTGTTTCTTCACCACCTCCATGGATAATCAATTTCCCCATCCTCCACCACCTTTCCCAGTTACAAAGGTGCCATGTTGGCAATCCTACACCCCCCAAGGGCTTGTTCGAAGACCAAGATTGATTTTGAATGAAATTGGAAGGCTAGGATTCGTTTGCTTCTCCCCCTCTCACACAACTAACACAAGGGCTCTCTATAAAAGCTGTAGAAGACACAAGAACAAGCAAGCAAGTTTTAATTTCAGTTTGTAGTTTTTTTTTGTAATATTTATGCTTCTTTACTTCAAGTTTTTTTTTTTAAAATGCTTTTTAAGCTCATGTTACTGTTGTTCTTTCCTCTTGTACTCTTCACTTTAGCATTAACAATAAGTTTCAAGCTTCTTGTGTTACTTTATTTCAATTTTTAAGTGATTGTTATCAAAATAAGTCTAAACTAAGATCTGTTGTGCTTATTCTTGTCATTAAGCTCAAATTCAGTTTTAAACTTTGTAAAAGTTTTTTAAATACTGTTTTTAGCTCATTTAGTTTAAAAGTTTTCATTTGAATTCAAATTAAGCTCATTTTGGAAGTTCAAGGAGTAATAAGCTTTTTACAGCTATTGAGTTTTAAGCTGTGGTCTAGAGGCTAGGAGCCATTGTAGGTCTGTGTTCTTAAAGCCACTCACTCAGTAGAGTGGCTTGTCGTCAGAGACTACATTATAAAGGGTGATTTCCTATTTTGAAATTTCAGCCTTTAATTTAGCTTAACTCTTTAGCTTATTGCTTTGTTTTCTTTGTGTGCTTAAAACTTGTTCATTTTGAATTTTAGCTTTAACTAGAATCATTGATTCGAAATACATATTCTAGTTTTTCAAACCACTGACATTGTCCTACGGCACCTTCGGTGCCTTTAAAAGGTTGTGGGTCACACTTCAAGAATGTTATGTAAGTACACCCAGTAATTTTGGGTGCTGCTGGTCCGGCACCACCAACTTTGCACACGGCATCACAGCACCACATGGCTCCAACAACCACCGATTCCAGCACCACCGGCTTTTTGCCCAAAGCTCCATCGGCTCCCAGCACCACCGGCTCCAGCTCCACCGGCTCCAACACCACCAGCTCTCCACCCCGGCGTCATCACAGGCCCAGGTTTATTTTGCCATAAATTCAGCCATAGATGCGGCAACTTGTTCCCTAATAACCTCGCGCATATGTGCCTCAGACATAGCTTTTGGCGGCATGATTCTGTTACAACACAAATCAAATCATAATGAGTATTCATTCAATGATTGTATTAAGCAAAAGGAACAATTTAGAAGAAACAAGAAAAGAAAGGTAACAACAACACAACATAGAATTAGAACCAAAAGATAGTCATTTCATTAATCACAAACAAGTTACAAGTTGCATTGTCATACATTACATGTCACCATCTAATGCTATACAACTCCAAAAGACTAGTTCTACTAACTGACATCGCAGTTTAGTTAGTGATTTACAAAAGATACTACAAATGATAAACTAATCTACTAAGAGTCACTAGGTGGTCCACGTGGCTCGGAAGGTCCCTCGGTCCCATCAGAAGTAGAGTTCTTCGATTTCTTTCTCGGACGCTCGGTATCCTCATCATCAGATGGCGGCTTCGGAACAGCCCCAATACGAACCATATCCAAGTAAAACCTCTTGTTCCACACTCGGGACTCATGCAACCTCCTCTCAGCAGTATCACGCTCCATACAAGCCCACGCCAACTTAGTCTCAGTCTCAGCCAATCTTTTCTTCAATGTGGCATTCTCCCCGCTCTCCAATACCGACACCCTCTCGAGAACATTACCCAAAGCACGCTCGACATTCTCCAAATCATGATTAAGTAACTCCCTTTCTTTTTCCCCGATTTTATTCTTGGATTTGAGAAGAGCAATCTCAGTTTGGTTTGTACTCAACTCAGCCTCCGTAAGTCTAGCTCGTGCACGGGACGTCTCCAAATCACGTCTCAAAGCCCAAGGTGCCAATCCACCAACATATGATGAGTCACGAGCAGAAGATGACTCTCCTACCTCAAGTATACCCCTCGGAAAGTCACGAACAGCAAACGGCCTTTGGGTAACAGTCCCAACAGTGGCCTCGGGTGCAACATCAACCTCGGGTGCAACATCAATCTCCTCGTCCTCTGACTCAGAATCGGATGACACATCTCCAGGTGGCGGGGTTTTGTCACCCTCCACCTCATAAGGAAATATCAACTCAGCATCATCCTCGAGCTCAATATCAACATCTTCCTCGGGTTCTTCCTCGGGGTTCGTCCTCGAGATCTTCTTCAGGATCTTCTTCGTCATAATCAAAACAAATCAATATACGTAGGGAATGTTAACCATGTCTCGTTGTGATCAGGCTATTCAAACAACTGTTCGGGCTCGGGAACATCTGGTTCACTTACCGGGAATAACTTCGTTCGACTCGTTAAAGATGATTTAGGGTTCTCCATGATAATCTGCGTCGTATAAATAGTCTCGTATATGGTATATTAAATAATTACATAATTAACATTTATATTCAAATAAATGAAAATTTCATTCTATAACATTATATATATATATATATAATAATCATAGATATTATATATATATATATATATATATCGATAAATAAATCCTTCTCATTCTTGTCCATTGGTAATTCGGAGATCTCGGCTTGCACATTTTATAGTTAAAAGATTATCAAAAATCCCTTTTGTTCATTTTTTTTTTTGAAGAATGTTTTGTACTCTATAACTTAAGCTCTGTTGATACCACTCTGTAACACCCTCAAATTTTTATATGTCTCAAACGGAAGTTTCATTGGAGTGCTACGTCATAATATCAAAACTCAAGCATAAGAAAACGTCTCGAAAAGAGACGTTTTTAAATACATCATTTGAAATAAAAGTTTACTTCATTATGGTCTCAAATTGTTTGCATAATTCATACAACATTTTTGCAATTCATCTTCGAATGACTTTATATTTAATTGCCTTCAAAAAATTTATTGTTTCCATAGCGACACCAAAATCTCCCATTGCGCCGAAAATGTACCTTCAAGGAACCTTAGATTAAATCATGCGTAAAAAACGTCAACTATAATGGTTGATGAATCCATAGAGTTTATATAAATATAGTATATATATGGTAAATAATACTATATAATAAATATTATAATAAACAATAAATTTCCGATCAACAAGTATCATTTTCTCATATTATCAGCTATAACGATGTGCCAAACAAATTAGATCGGGGAAATTTAATATAAGTCCCTACAAGAACATTGAAACAAGACCATCTAATGTATTTGG
Organism: Tanacetum coccineum; assembly: GCA_026074375.1. Taxonomy (NCBI): domain Eukaryota; kingdom Viridiplantae; phylum Streptophyta; class Magnoliopsida; order Asterales; family Asteraceae; genus Tanacetum; species Tanacetum coccineum. The sequence continues at coordinate 64,396 of BQNB010012502.1, forward strand.
GGTTCCCAACAAGGTAATTCCTACTATACACCTCAGCTAATGAGAGCATGTTATTCTCTATACAGACGCATCCCGTTTTGTCATATTCCGGACACGATGACGATAGCGCAATCTGTCACGGATTAGAGGTGCAGCCTCCAATGATAGTACTATTTCATGGAGTGCATCTACCATTTCTCGGTAGTTAACAATTCATCATTTCCAACAGTCTTTTATCTAGCAGGTAAGCTAACTTATAATAATAATCGAGCAGACAAGCATACAATCGTCCCTTTTGTTACTATTTTAAACAAACAAGCATGTTTATCCTGCCACTCTGTGGGTTTATAAAACAATTATAGTGTAAAAATGCAAGGCTAAATAACTCACTTATGTGAGTCGAGACGAGGAAATATGATGGAATAAAAACTTCGGATGTCGGCGCGTCAATCATGCCAAAAACCTTTACATAAATTTTAACGGGTCTTAGGTTTCTAGTCGATTAAAAAATAATTAGAACTCTTAAATTAAATAATGTATATGTATACATGTAGTTATATGTGATCATTCCTTCAACATATTTGGTATCACACTTATAGTTTTCTAGGTTTTTAACTTATTTTTATTTCCCATTTTTACTAGTATTGTCCAAATTAGTCCAAAAAGTCCAATAGGCCCATTAAGCAAGCCCATTAAGTTATTAAGTTTATATTATCACTTCAAATGAACAGGGTCCTGAGCCATTGAGTTAGGTACCAAGTGGAATTGGGCCTAAAGCAAGTCCATATAGTCCAATTTTGTTACAATTGGGCCTTAGTGTCCCAATAATGGCCTTAGCCGCATTTTAACGCTTATAAATGGCTCTTGTTATATTTTTTAACTCCAAGAAGTGGGACTCTACCCACCTCGGGTTTTAATTACAAAAATCACTTTACATAGTATACGTGTTCGGGGTAAAGTAGGTAAATTTTGTATACTTTTATTATGTTTCCGTAAATAGTCCATCATTTATAATCCGTAAATGATAAATGTTGATATATTTATTATCCCTTAGTTTCATATTTAAGTTGTATTTACAGATCCAAAACCATTGTTTGTACTTATTTTGAAAGTAACTTATTTACGATATAACAATTTACTACATAAAGGACAGTTACAAATTCGACATGAAATCTCACCTTTCATCACACCAACCATTTTGATGCCATTTACAACCATAAGAGTTGGTTTGACTCATAGCCAACTGTTCAGAACTAAAATGATTTTATCTAGGTCTCATAGTTTTAACTTTTTAATCCTAACTCAGTTCCCGTAAATGTGGACTTTTATACCATCTTGTACAGAAGCAATAGGTCAGAATTTCCACTAAGTTTTGAGTATTTTTGATCATATCTCACTCAGTATTTACTTCAAGAATCATCCCATATTTGCCAAGTTGTATTCATAAATAAGGAGAATTATCTACAACCTAATGTAATCAAATCCAACCTTCAAAAACCTTGAAATATTACCAATCCTACTGTTCAATACGAGCCCTAATCGTGCGTGAGTGGTATATGGAGACGGATTGTATGTATTGTGGAGAAATAGGGACGTTACGTCGAGGAGGGAGATAGCGCAGACGTTGAGGTTGATGTGTGAGGGGCTCGATAGAGTGGCAGAGGAGCTGCACGATGATCAGAGCACGCTTCACACCGGGCCATCTTACTCTGCGCGACATCTCTGTATGTCTGCACACACACCTTTACTTTTCGCTTTCTGAGCGTTAGTCATAAATTCTAATTACTGTTATAAGTCGACCTATTACTAAATGGTAGTCAATTCATAATCTCTATATATTACTAATTTTTACCACAATAAAAATGAAGAAGATTGAATCTAATGATCAAAAGAAATATACAAACCTTCAACTTAAGCTTGGAATCTTCACCCAACATAATTTTTTTGATCATCAATTATCTTTACCTCAATGAACTTTATAAAAAACTTGTGTATTCTCACCCCAACTTTGTATAAAAACCTTCTTGAAAAACCTCTTTTATCACCTCAAAAATGAAAGGATTACACTAGGTAGTCATATTCACTAGTGTGCTCATTATTTGATCTTCAAATTTTTGTGGATTTGGTGTTTTTGGTGCTATGTGTGGCGTCTAAGGAGTGAGAGGAAGAGAGAAAATGAAGAATTTTGGGTTATAAAATGATATGTGTGGTGTTAGGTTGGTCAAAAAGTGAGCTTATTATAATGATTGTAGAACACAAGTCCAAGTGGTTAAAGTGCATGAACAATATGATCACCAAGGGGACACCTCACCCTTGGTTGATCCGGCCTTCAATGGGGTATTAAGATAATTGGTAGAGTTAAAACTTGACCCACAATTTTTAAATGCGGGTATTATCAAAGTCCGATATTTAAAAAGGTACGTTTTGTAGTCGTTTTTCGTAAAAAGTAAAAATAGTACGAGATATGAAAAATAAAAACGAATGCAACAAAATTATATCTACGGCATTTTGAAAATATAAACGTCGATGCTTAACGTAGAATTTTCGCCGTTCTCATAAAACGTTTACTTAAATTCCAAAATGTAAGTCCCATAATGTCCTTCCCGTTAGTCGTGAGTATCAAATCTCACATAAAAATAAAAAATTAAAATAAATACTGAGAATAAAATAACGGACCTGAATTGACGGATTGTCAAACAATAGATGTAGTGTTATGAATGATGTTCGTGGTTAGATGCACAATTATTTTATGAATTCCTTCCATGACAATTCATAAACTTTCAAAATTGTGTGCTGCAACTATGCTAAACCCTTCACTTTTATATACATTTACCAACTTGGTATCACTGTATTTTGGTGTCAAACATATGGTAAAATTGATGGGGAGCAATTTTATGTTCCATGTAATACATACAAAATAAAAGTTTCCCATGGTATTTCAAGTACAAAATTTAATCAATAGTAATTCAAAAACTAAGTGGATTTAGTAATTAAAATAAGGGGTAGAGAATGTAAAAAAATGTTATTCTTGAAAATAATAAGTGGATCTTATCGACTCAAAGAGCTTGATACTCTTCGAAAAAGTGATTTATGGTTTTACGATCTCATACCCAAACAACACGTTATTTACGATGATGTCTAAGCATAAGTTGGTAAGATGGTTAGGTAATTTTAGCCTATGATCCAACCAGAACCGGAGGATCTACCTAAGGAACCTCCATAGTTAGAAATAGTCTAAGTCCTTAGGTATTGATTGTAGATGAATGTGTAATAAGGAAGAGTGCCTAACTAAGATTGAGGCTTAACACTTGTAACAATCACAACAAGGTGTTAGATAATTGAACGTCTTGGTAAGCATGTGAAGGTAGGAAGACTTAAAAGAAATGTATAGGATAAAAGAGGTCTAAAGAAAAGAGCCCTCCACACAACTTAGGCCCAGAAACTGGTCAATACGATTGGCTGTCAGAATCACAATGTTGATTGCTATATTGAAGACGACATCAGGACCCAGTCGATGCAAATTGCACAACCCTCCCAGCCATTCGGGTTTTCTCTCGAACAAAACTTGTCTCATTTGCACGGAGATCACACGACTACTATTGACCTTTCTCACTCCACGTTTGAGTTGATATTGAATAGGTGGTATCTGCTCCAACCTCCTATTCTACTAAACAACCAAAACGCACTAATCGAGCTAGAGCCACGAGATCCATTAACAAAAGCTCAGTAGGGAACACATTTCATTACTAACACTTGTTGAACACGCAATAAGTAACACAAGCTGATAACAGAGTCCTACGCCTTATCCGTGTGATTGTGCCAGAACATCCGAGGTGATACTAATACTTACAATGGAAATGGAAATCCTGCTTGAGCCAGCATCAAACAAGCTCTTGTAGAATGACCTTTGCGAGATTCTAAATGAATCAAAACTAGTGTCAACTTGAAAGAAACGATGGTGCGCATCACAGTCATAGTATGTATTCTATCATAAGCTTGGAAAGTACACAAGTCTCCACCAACTAAAATTAGAGTCTAAACAGTCTGCAAGGCAACATGGGTGATATTTGGTTTATTGGGTGATATAAAGGGTAAGGATAGACATGGGATACACTTAAAATGGTTGTTAAGATAAAAACACGAAACAAATAGTCTAAAGTAAACTAAGGTTGTTATAACTAGCTAATGTCCATCCAAGGTCTAAAAGTTTGAGTAAGAAAACCTGATCTTCAATAATGGACTACTAGCACCATTCTTTGTTGAGATGGCTTGATGCAATAATAGGCTACTAGCTCCATATATATATTTTTTATTTTGCACCATTCTTTATATTTTTTTAGCACATGGGTGGCTTTTTGTTGCACCCTCTTTTCTTCACTTTCTTCATGATAAATATGCAAATGCTACAGGAGTTTATATATTTAATTATTGCCCCTGTAACATCCGATATTATATGTACATCCCCCCACTTGAGATAAACAATGTCGAAAGTGGTGATACAGGGTGGTCTTTATAGATCATAAATGATTGGTCTTCCACGAATGCATAGAGTTTTCGTTCCCATTCCCCCGAATAATGGACTTAAATAGCCAGAGATTTCAACACAAAGAAAATAAAAACTACAAGGTAGGCTAAGGCAAAATGGTGTAACGAAACATATAGTGTTTAAATAGGAATGACTTGACAAGGTGATCTAGGGGTATCTTGCACTAGTAGAGAGCGCAACTAGGGTTTTACATGGGGTGGTCGACAAGTCAGTGTGAAAAGCCGATAAACGAACACATGTAGGCTTTTTGGGGGATTTTCTAAATTGTTGCATTTTTGAACTGTCTATTCCAACTAACCAATTAGGTCTTAACAAGATGAACGGGCCAAGTTCTAAAGTCTACAATACTACTGACACACTCATATTTTTGGTGGATTTTATTTATAATAGATGAAAACAGAATATTAGGCTTAACCTCACCAAATTAATTGCAGGATAATAATGTGCTTGGCGAAGATTTATTCTAGTTTAGTAAGAAAAACATGTCAAATTGTTTTTTAAAATTGGCACCATTTTTCAAAGAAAACTAGGAAATCAAAGGCAAATATAGGTCAAGTGGTAATTCTATTCCCATCCTCCCACTTGTTTTGTACAATGTCCCTATTGTACAATTAAGGAAATAAAATAATGAAATAAGAGTAGTATTAGCAAAAGACTCCCCCGAGTGTCGCTCTCTTCTCCAAGTGATAATTGCAACAGTTGACTTCTTACAAAGTGTCCATAGAACAACCTCATTTTCCCTTGAAATCACTAGACAACAAAGAGCATTAAATGTTCACGGATAAATATACACTACAATCTAACTCACTTTCGTAGGAATCACGATTGCATTTAGCATATGCAACAAGCCTTTTAAACTACTTGGTGTCCCAAGTGAACGAGTGAAGTCTCGTGAGGGTTTACAGGGAACACACCCACAAAGTTCATTTACTTGTACATGGTTTTTGAAAAGGTTTCAAATTTATTTTTAGTTTTCAGAAAAGGTTTGTGGCGTAACCATGGTATTGGTTACGTCGTAAACATGTGGATTTAAAAATTTTATATTTGAACTTAGAAGGTTTACGGCGTAATAAGTGCAAGACTTTAAGCCGTAATAAAATCTGTTATGGCGTAACCGAGGTGGTTACGCCAAGACAGAACCTTACTACCACATGAATACGAGTCGAGGAGACTTCGAATTCCTATTTCTTTGAAGAGAAAACCTGCAAAACAAAGTGAGAAACCAACAAAAACCAACTAATATGCAGAAAATAAAAGACGGGTTGTCTCCCGACAAGCACTTTTGTTTATTACTGAGTCTTTAAGTTAGACTCAAGGCGTTCTACGTCTTTGCTTGGTTATTTCCTTCTTGGGCCATTTTTTCATTAATTTGGCCCTCATTGCAGCAACATTATCCCTAGTTCTTGGTATCTTCTCAACTCCTAAAACCTTAACCTTTGTGTAGGTCTCTCCTAGACCAACGGTGTATCGAGTGACTTTAGCTTTCTTGATTAGAATCGGGGTTGGTTCCTCGTAGGTCATTCCCAATAATCTGCACCTTCTCTTGTTATAAGCTTCGTCATCCAAGTCGATGAATCCGTCATATGATCTTGGCTTCAAATAATCTAGTATCCCTTCAAAATTATTAAACCAATCATTGTTTAATTTGTCATGAATAACCCCCAACATTGTGTCTGCTTTATCTTCTCTGAATTCCTCTGGGTCTTCCAAGTATTCTTCTAAATCATCTTCTTCACCTTCGAATCTTTCTCTCCAGTAATCTTTGAGAATTCTCTCCCCAGTCGTCTTGCATACTTTCCCATATCTTATTCTCATCAAATCATTTAAGCTTAGGTTTTCCCATTCTAACTCTTCTCGTTTACTATCATTATTGCTTTCCCAATAATGTTTTTCTATGTTAATTGGTAAATCTCCTCCATCACATATGTCGCTATTTGGATTACCAGATGCCCAATATTGACACTCATTCTCCTTTTCTTGTAAAATTGCCCTACACCAATGTTCCCTTTTTTCCTTGAGGTGTTAAGTATTTTTCATTTTCCACATTAGTTATCTTGTATACTATTTCATCGTATGATTCCTGTACGTCTATTTCATAAGAGAAAATATCTGGATTGATACAAAGTAACCGGTTAAACTCACAGGATTCAGAATCGTATAGGAATAAATCGTAATCAATTTCCTTAAGGTTGTCATCCTCTATGAATGCTTCGCTTTTTATCGCACAAACAGATTCAATATTTGTTGTAGTAAAACTACTTCTCATTTTGAATATCACTTTTTCACTTCCAACTTCTAGAGAAATGGTTTTTCTAAATATATCAACTTGGGCGTGTGCGGTGGCTAGCAAGGGTCTTTCAAGAATGATGGGCATCCTAATGTCCTCAACCATATCAAGGATAACAAAATCAACAGGGAAGATGAATTTGTCAATTTTTATCAGAAGATTTTCTACTATTCCCTTAGGCGCGCATTTGGTGTTATTAGCCATCTCGATTAACATATTAATTTGTTCGAGTTTTCCTATGCCTAAACGTTTATACATAGAAAAGGGCATGATGCTGATGCTAGTTCCTAAATCTGCTAAGGCATTTTTGAAATCTAACTTCCTAATGGAACAAGGGAGAATGAAACTTCCAGGATCATGTTCCTTAGGGGGCAGATGATTTTGAAGAAGAGCGGAGCACCTTGGATTCATTCTTATTTCATTATCTTCTTGAGTCCTAAGTTTGTTTTCTACCAAATACTTCATTTGCTTTGCATAATTATCGGTTTGCCTAATTTCTTTTAACAAAGGACGATTTATTTTTATTTTCTTTAAGCTCTCCATAGTTTGGTGCACCAATGCTTCTTCTGCGTGATGCTCTAATCGTTTAGGGAACGGTATCGGGGGTTCATAAGGATCAACATAATAGTTTACATTCTGCTTCACTTTTTTAGGTTCTTCTCTTTTCTTCTTTAGTGTGGCCTCAAGTGCTGCTACAGCTTCTGCCATTCCTGAATCGTCGGTTTCTTGTTCCTCGTTATCAGAAAATCCTGAGTTAGCAGAAAATTATTCGATTTCCTTAGGGGAATAATAGAAAGGGGTGTATAATGGCAATCCATTTTCAGAATAGATTGTCTTGCATTATTCAAACTTTTTGTTGTTAGCTCACCCTTCAACTTCATTAGCTAATGTTTTTACCTTTCCCTCAAGACATTTGATAATTTTGTCGTGAGTTTCTCGGCTGGCTTCTGTACTTTGGTAAAATTTCTTTAACCATTCGTCTTGCTCGGCTTGTCTCTTAGATGCTTCCTCCATGTATTTATTGATTACTTCAGTTAGGCTGGGTCTTTTTTCTCCTGATGAGGGCTGTCATATCCTCCTTTATTAAATCTACCGTCATACCTGTTGTTTGGGAAAGGTCGACTGAATTCTCCATACTTAACTTATTATATTCCCTTAACTTCCTCATTAAAAGGATAATCTTTATCAAGGTGAGCTCCTTCGCAGGTTTGGCATCCTACTTAAATAGCGTGAACATTCTCTTTTAGTTTCTTCATGTCTCGACCGAGATTTTCTAGTTTGTTTACAATAGCAGCGATCCCTTCAGAATTACTACTACTTTCTATATTTCTAATGCTTGAACAGGTGTCATGCTAGGAATTGGCCCTTGTGAGTCAAGCAATTGGCGGTTCAAGGCCCCAAGACCGTTATGGAAGATGTTTACCTTCTGATGGTTATTGATGTCATGGGTGGGGAATCTATATAGAAGGACATTATACTGTTCCCAAGCTTGGTAGAATGTTTCGTCTCCTTCTTGCTTGAAGTTGCAGATTTCTTTAAGCTACTTGGCAGTTTTTGATGGTGGGCAGTACCTTTGGATAAAGGCTTTCTTAAGGAGAGATCCCAGGAATCGACAGCACCTGAAGGAAGTCTGTCAACCCATCTCTTAACGGCTCCAGTTAGAGTGATGGGGAAGACGCGAAGCATGACAGCATCGTGTGATACTCCAGGAAAGTTGAATAAGCTGACGATATCTAAAACTCGCTCCACATGCTCATGGGCGTCATCGTTCTTGTTTCTGAAAAAGGTGTCCTTCCTTAATTCTTGCATGAATTGACTTTTTTATTTCAAAGTTCGCATTGCCTCCTATTTCTGGTTTAACCACGCCTGGTGCTTGGTTTCCTCGAGTTAATGCTAGATATTGCTCCATAGTGAGGTTATCGAGTTCCTCCTCAGCCATTATGAATATCGAAATGCTTAGTAATAAGAAATCAAATTAAAACTAATTTTAGCTCCCCGACAGCGACGCAAAAAACTTGATGCGTATTTTGTTTTAAATATAATTTTACCAAGTTTTAAATTTATATAACTCGTTACTGATACACGAACTAACGGGCAGAGAACCCGGTCGTATATAGTGCAGTAGTTTGGTAAATTCGAGGTCGTCCCAAGAGCTAAGGTTAAATAGGTTAATTTGATTATTGTCACGTTGGAAAATGGTTTTTAGATTGATTTTAAGAATTACAGAAAAGTAAATGCAATAAAATAAATATATATAAGATATCAGGGAGGAAGGTGTGCTAACCTAACCATTTCATTACTAATGCTATGATTACATTTTCCTGTGCAATGTTCAATTATAAGTTCCATTAGTGGTTCTAAAGTCGACAGACCCGAATTTTCATTTAAGGTCGGTCCTATGCTTAATCTGCGATCCCACATTCCCATACGATCACACGAGCAGGGCATCCAAGCTTGCAGTGGTTAAACCCTAACTACCCTTAAGACCAATCTATAATCTAAACCGATTATTAACCCCCTCTGAAAGAGTTCCCATACTTTTTAAGTATTTAATGTGACAAAGGAGGTAATTTGGTTAATTCCTACACTAGGGATAGATGTCAATCTACCCTAGTACCCCACTAATGCCAAGTTCAAAATGGTAAGTCTAATATCATGATTAATAAGATCTAAGCCACCCTCTATACTACCAAAACATGAAGATCAATGAAAGGCTATAAGGATATCTAACAGAACCATAATTAAACAGGAAATCATAATCACAACACTAGTAACTACATGGTTAGGCCAGCACGAGGAGTGCTTAGCCGCTCATAGTAATAGCAATGCAAGAATTAATGAATAAAGACATGGATTGAATCATCATAATTCTTACAGAGAATAAAATGAACGATTAAATACAATAAGTATGCTAGTGGCTTTTCACTTGGACCTTCAGATGAAATTCTTTGAACCTTAGGGGTTTGGTTCACCCCTTAGAATTGTGTGTGAAGTGGTGGTCATGAGTGATGCTGAATGAACCGGATGAGGGCTCTATTTATAGGCTTCGAAAGGTTTACGGCGTAACCCTTATGTGATGTTATGCCGTAATCTTGTTACGTAATCCTCCCATCTTTTAGGCATAAAAGGGTGTTACGACGTACCCTGTCGCATATGTTACGCCGTAATGCTGAGTCAGACACATCATCTCTAGTATATATGAATGTTGCGCCGTAATCTTGGAGACGCTTTACGCCATAAAGGGTGTGATGACTCATTTCTTCGTTGGAGTATGTTACGGCGTAATCCTTCGCGGATGTTACGCCGTAAAGTGCCTTGGGCTCTTCACTTTGGTGCATTTCTTGTTCAAATCCCTTGTCTTTTGCTAAAATACTCACTTAGTCCTTGAAAACTAATTATAATCAATTAAGTAACATTTTCATACATTAATAACATATTTGTAAGCATTTTTATAGGGAATTTGATATTAAAATGTATTAACTATTTGATATAATCAATTTGCAGCCACATGGCCATTACCATGCAAGTGTACCACGCTACATCTGGTAAGAGGTGTCCACCACCACCGACTCTGCCATGTTACTAGCTTCGGTCAGGTCCAATTACTTGAAACCCATCATTCTTTTTCTACAGGGGTTTGCGTGGTTTTAGGGTTTTGAAAATGATGATGGCGGAGGCGGGTATCATGGCAGAGTCGGTTATGGTCCAGGAGGTATTTTAGGTATGCGCAACACAAGTCAACGAGATCATATTAACTACGTAGTAGTCTTTTATTCTTCAACATAAGCAAATCTAAAATGGCCACACCAAACTTCCCATGGATTGAGAGAACTATATCCCGCTTAATTCTTTGTGAGAGTAGATCACATCACGTAAGTTAGTCGATCAAAGAGTTAAAAACAGTTGTTATAATAAGCACTCTTTATGAAGTTATCAACCAACTTATCTATTATAATAATGCAATATAAACTCATAAAGATTCAATGTTTACCTAAAAGCAGAGTTCATTTACTTTTCATCACCTGTCCAATTTGTATTCAATTCAACTTGTAACAATCAAGAGCACACTCAATGATAGTGCAAAGAAATAGTACTCTGTAATAAATAGCTAGAAAATGACAACACCTTAAATTGCACAACCACCACTCTAATGACCTCTTTTACTTTTGCACAAAACTATACATACACAGTCACTGTCATTTTCCCCCCTTTTCTAGAAAAAAAAATGGTTAATAATCGTTACAATACATCTATACTACATTATTAAGCATCTTTGCCTTCTAAATATAAAAGGCTTGAATTTTCAAGTTACTTCTATTTAAGCATAATGTGCAATCTATACTACATATTACTTGACAATTGAAAAATTCAAATACAAGCATAATTAATACTCCTAATTAAAATACCCCATTACAGAAATGTACAACCGTTTTTACACATTTTACAACCATTAAATACCCTATTTTGCAACCATTTAAGCATATTGTACAAACATTATTAATTAAAACTTGATAACTTACAAATATAATTGATACTCCTAATTAAAATACCCTATTACATAAATGTACGACTATATCTACACATTTTACAACCGTAAGAAAACATATTATATACAACTTTTTAATACATAATTAATACGTTTATTAAAACACCCAATTACTTAAAAGTACAATGATATATCCACATTGCACAACCAATTAAAAGCATACCAACCTAATTAAACACAACTAATTAAAACACCACATTACTTAAAAGTACAATAATATTTTCACAATGTACAATCCAAACAAGCTTCAATATAATCCAAAGTATAAACTAATTACACACATTAATTAATATTATTTTTAAAACACTCATAAAATGAAAAAATATATGTTATTATAAACATTGTACAAAATAATACTAAATAAACAAAACTTAATACAATCATATGCTAACAAATTGATGGTACATATAGTTTTGAAAATCGGCCCGGACCAACGGGCTTAACCGGAAACCGGAGTCGCCAGCGGTTCGGCTAGCTAATAAAAGTCGTCCAAAAATGAACCGGATAGGACCCGTCGAACCTATACAAATGGGTGAACCGAAAAAAAATACATCGTACGGGTACCCTGCTAGTGTGTTTAAAACCTTTTTCTATCACAATAACAATCTGTTTTTAAAGAAAGATTTAGAGAGATTTTATACATTAAAAAATACATCGAATGGCTCATTGTTGAGAAAATGTGACTAAAATACGATCATTCATTGATAAATGAGTCGAACTTCATACTTATAAACTAATCATTTTGTTGCAGGTCACTCTACCGCTGCTTCAGACTTGGCTCTTGATTACACATCTATTGTTGAAAATTTAGGGTCAAACATGATCTTGTCGCCGTTGAACACGTGATGAAGGTTGGGTGCATATCAGCTCCAATGCTTCATGAGCTACGTGCTGCATTATTGTCATCAGTTTCATCAATGTCAAAACCACAGCCAAATTTAAAGCTGATTCAAGTGATTGAGACCCTCCAGCAGAATCATGTAGTCTCAAAAACTCGTTCATAAGCATAAACTAAATAAGACTGCCTTTTTGTTATTGTTTAGGAGATTTATTGGTAATATCTCTATCTTAAATCATATAGTTACCTTTGGTCCTATGATGAGATATAATATGAGCACCAAGCTTACTGGGCTTAGTTCATAATATACGCATATGGGCCCAATACAACAAATAGCCGGACTGCTAAGCCTGACAAGGGTCATGCTCCGGATATTCCAAAGACGCACGTGAGTATCTTCAAAACCGCACCTGTTGCATCTCCGCGGATAAACATTGACCGCGGAAGAACACTCGCGTCTGCAAACACGATTACACGTAGACCCTTGCCCGACAAGGGACCCACTCCGGCCACCAACAGTTACAAGCGAAATACTAGGGAACCCTAGTATTGGGCTTGCCTATAAATATGGGTCATTTCACACCCCAAAAAGGTACATTCTGTCTAATCATTAATACTCACACATACTCTGACATTCTCTGACAAACATGTATACTTACTCTCACGCCGGAGCTTAATCGCGGGGTCCGCCCTGCGGTAAGGCTAACGGTTTACTCTCATTTATGCAGATTATCTCTTCATCACTTGGATTAGTGCAAGATCTATGTCACAACCCATTTATTGGCCCAGCCCAATAAATGATATAGACCCATATTCACCCCCATACACAGTTTTTGTACTAACAAGTTGGCGCCATCCGTGGGACCGATATAACTGCGTTCCTTGAAAATACTCACCATAAGCAATCACGAACAACCTACCCCTAGCTATCCCAGGTCTGATGTGCGGAATACGATAGGGAAGGACAAACAAACCCCCTAGGGCTCCGCGAGAACTACATCCACTGTAGATCTCGAAGAGGTCTACGAAAAGCATAATAAAAAACTACTACCAATCATGGCGGATAAGTATGAGTATAAGAAGAGAAAGAAAGAAAAGATGGAGTAAGTAAAAGCAAGGCTCGACTTTGGTGACGCCCGGAAGAAGAGCACTAGGGCACAAGAATAGGCGTATTCTGAGTCCAGGACAATATCACCAAGAAGACAAAGACGCTCTCGTAGCCCGCGCCACAATCCTAGCGTATTAACTAGGTTGAGGCGCGAAAGGTCAAGATCGCCACGGCATAAATACAAGAATAAGGAAAGAAGGGAGAGCACTGTGTTCAAGAGACTCGGAAGCAGAGGACGGAGTACCTCCGTGCATTCCGATAGCCGTCAGGAAAGCTCAAGGTATACGAAAAATTATTCTGAAAGTGAAGATAGTGAAGGCGGCATTGGAAGTCTAAATTACGAAGGAAAAAATCCAGTGTTGAAGATAATGATCTCTCCCAACCTTGGGTATGTGCCGAGACTGATCCGTTCACGTATCGAATCCGTCACTTCGACTTCCCAAAAACACGAATGCCAAGTCATGTGAAAACATATAACGGAAGCGAAGATCCTGAAGATCACTTGAAAATCTTCCAGGCAGCTGCAAAAATGGAAAGATAGGCCATGCCAACATGGTGTCACATGTTTAATTCCACACTCACCGGAAACGCCCAAGTATGGTTTGACGATCTTCCCCCTGAATCAATAGACAGTTACAATGATCTAAGAGAAGCATTCCTGAAAAACTACCTCCAACAGAAAAAGTGAATCAGAGACCCCATAGTGCTCCACAACATCAAACAAAGAGACGGAGAATCCACAAAAGACTTCATACAAAGGTATAAGTCGGAAAGCGGAAATGTTAAAGGAGCACCGGAGTGTATGAGAATCTCCGGATTCGTGCACAATCAAAAGATTTCACGAGAAAATTCCAAAAACAGTAGACAAAATGATGCAGGTTACCACGTCTTTTCTTCAAGGGCAAGAGGCGGCCTCAAATCAAGAAAGGAAAAAAGTTCCTCAGGCCTGGAGGCAGCCAGAAGGGAATCATAGGCAGAATTTCAAAAAAGGAGGGGGCTTCCGCAGCCAACATAAGACAGAGAAAAGACCAGACAAGTTCACTCTTCTCACGAAAACTCCGAAGGAATTTCTGGCTTTGGAAAAAGGAAAATTCAAGACCCCACCTCCAATGAAAACCCTGGTTAAAAAGCGAAACTCAAACAAGTTTTGCGAGTTTCACAGAGAAGTAGGGCACAATACAGATGAATGCAACCATCTGAGGAAACAAATTGAGTACATGCTCAAAGCCGGGAAACTGTCACACATAATTTGGGAGCTGAAGCAAAACAACAGAAAAGAACATCCAAAAAAGAAAGGTGAAACCTCCGAAAAAGAGAA
>BQNB010012503.1:6862-51886 GCA_026074375.1 Tanacetum coccineum
TTTATGAGGTTTACAAAAATATAACTTTCTGTCATGAATAGTAACTTTTATAAAAATAGTTTTATAAAAGTATTAATTGTCGTAAACTCGCGAAATTCATAACTCGTTCGTTATAAATTGAAAAATTACGATTCTTATCATTTTGGAATCCTAAAAATGTGTATTATTTATTAAAAATATCAACACTTGCTGTTTAAAGTTTTTATAAAAATGTTTTTATAAAAATTCATTTACGACTTTGTTTATTAACGTATAACTCGTTTTTAACGTAACTTTTTCGTTATTAATCCGTTTAACAAGTTTCTTACCTTTTCGGAATCGTCGTGAAATGTATTATCTTATAAAAATATAAAATGGATATGTTAAATGTCGAATTTTGGACAGCAAGTTTGATTGACTTTGTTAAGTCTTTATATATCATTATTTTCATACTTTTCCACTTTTGACTTTTACCACTAATCTTATATTTTATATTTATCATATATATTACATGTATATTATGTCCCTAGTCCTTTTATTGTCACTTTGATCAATTAATACAAGTCTTTTACTTTACATAATAAACCATAACCTTTATAAAAATCCATAATCACTAGTTTTGTCCATAATCATATTTATGCATAACCAAGTGTGTACAAGTGTATTTCTTCCAAGATAACTTTATTTTAGTGTTCATGTAACATTAATATGAACCCATAATTAATATTAACATGTCTTAGGTATTTCTTTATTTTGAAACATATTATGAAACTAGTAAAACCCTAATTATCCCATAATCATTTTTACACCAAAGTAACTTGATACAATATTTTCTCATTCTTTCTAACATGATGTAAGTAATAACACCACATGTATGTAAGTGTGTAAAATGATCATTTCAAGTATAAACTTCATTTTCATGAATAAAACCTAAATGGTGATTTAAGCTAAATAGAATAATCATATGCATAACAATGAAATTTATAAGAACATAAAGAGTTCAAGTAAACCTTATGAGGTATGATGATGATGATAAACTAGTGCTAAACCCTTGTTTAGCCACAAAACCAAAGCTTGCACAATAAACCCTTACTTTCTTAACCAAAAACCCTAACTTCCTTTTTCTTGAGTTATACTTGAAAAAGGGTTAGCCAATGCTTGGGATCACCTTAGAATAATATATAATGGAATGTGTATAGGAGGTATGGGTTGTAGAAAAATTGTATGGATTTGTGTCGGGGGGGGGGGGGTTGATGCGTGGCTATTGTAGAGCAAAAGGGGATGTTTGTTTGATTTTTACTAAGTGTTTTACTTGTAAGACTTCTCTTACTAGATACATGTATATATATGGTGCAAGACTTTAGTCAAGGGGACAAGGTAAGGTCCTAGGGATGGTCTTGGTCTTGGTCTAAGTCAAAGAGACAAGGTATGGTGGTTTAATGAGAAGGCATGGGCTAGGTATTAATGAAAGAGATGTATATTTGACCAAACTTGGAAATTTTCTTATTTCTTGTATCATTTGCCAAGAATTCGGCATAAGAAGATATTGTGTGTTGAAGGTATTTTAATTGTATTGGTATAATGTGGGTATTTGTTGAAGGTAGACAATTTTTTGTGGTTCGGGAGTGCCTAACGCCAATTTATCGCGCTGAAAACGTATACATTTACGTATCCGATAAAAATAAATTGAACAAAGTTAATAATTTACTCAAAATAATTATTAACTCTGCTTGATGTATACATTTAATTGTTTGATGCTCGTTGACATGAACGCTAATTTTTTGGCGTACGGCGATTTTAACCTATCGCTTTTATGATTTAAGTGAAAACGTACATTACAAAAAAGTACAGTGCGGATTTGTTGCGGACGTCAATGACTTGAAAAACAGGGTGTTATAGATTCCCGTTTTAAAAGAGCCTTGTCCTCAAGGCTTATGATGCAGTCACTGACGACGGGTGCGGTCTTGATGAAAGAGGTGTGGGTATTTCATTCTCGAATGATCTTCACGCTCCCAGTGAACTGGACCTTTTGGAGTTCCATCGATTTGACAATGGGATTGACTTCGCTTTTCAACGTTTAACTTCAGGTCCCACCTTTCTACGGTTTCTCAAACAAACTGGCGTTTGTAGTCCAAATTAAGTCCATTCCAACGGAACGGTAGTGGTTGTCGGCATGACACTTTTTCAGATTAGATACATGACAACGTATTATGAACTCTATAAACTCTCTGGATATTCAAGCTTGTAAGAAATTCTCCACCCTTTCTATCACTTAAAGGTCTAACATACTAGGGTTCAACTGCCCCGTTTGCCAAAACGCATCTGTACGGACCCTTTTCCAAAGGACGAAACTTTTAAGCATAAACTTTATCCCCGAATTGGAATTCCATTGGTTTAGCTTCAAGTCAGGTAACTCTTTCGATCGATCATTGAGCGGCTTTGCTCCTTTGCTTGATCGGTTGATTTTCTCAGTGGTCTCTTGAATTAGTTCTGGATGAGTTTTGAGCCTTTCTTCAACTTCAGTTCCAAACAAAACAGGTGAACGACACTTTCGACCATAAAGTGTTTTGAATGGTGCGGCCTTGATGCTGGCGTAGTGTGGGTAGATGACATATCTGTCTATGAGAACTCGACTAATGGCAAATGGCTTTACCCAACCTTTTCCAAAGTCGATGCACAAGCACAAGTCATATCTTTCGAGCGAGTTTGAATGGTCTTTCGAGCTTCGCAGTCTGTTTTGTGGATGGTACGCAGTCAACTCCATATCCAAATTAGTACTTAAAAGCGTTTGAAAGTAGCCTCAGAAATTTGATGGAATTCTGGTCTACGAGTCACAAATGATTGAGACGGGTATTCCATGTTCGTGACCACCCTCCTATTAGGTACAATCTATGCAAGTTTGTCAAAGGATCAGTCGCTTTCTCATTGGTGTTGAAGATCGCCAGACTTTAGTGACGCCGTTGTCAAGATCACCCATATTGTTTATAGCCTTTGGGGACGTCTTTGGATGCTTCATGACAAAAAATCCATGGTGATGTTGTACCCACTTCTTCAGGCTATCTTAGGTTTGTACAACAATCTGATGGCTTTGATGTTCGGCCTTGATTTTAGCACAGGTCAATCACTTGCTAAATATGTGGCTCATGTCGGCTTTCTACTGTTGGGACCAATATAGTTTCTCATGTCTTGGTATTTTGTCGAACCCGGATTGTATAGGAGTCCTATGATTTGTGGGACTCGTGCATGATTACAGTCCGCAAATGCAAACAAGGGTAACCACTTCTGCCATTGTGGGCACGGGTTCATCGCACGTGGTTCCAACTTTAGTTTTTGCTTCTAATTGCTTCTGGAAATTTATCGTTTTCAATCACATTCCCCAAATTTCACTCTTAATGTTCTCTGGTTTTAGCGCTTCTTTGAGCATTTAAGATCTGTTTGGAAGTCCAAGCTACTAGTCATATACAGGGCTCGAAATCTTAACGATGGTTCTGTTTTTTCTGTCAAATGCATCAGCAACGACTTTGATTTCGGGTGATAACGACATCGAATCAGTAATTCTCTTGAACTCCTATACCATCGGCGTTGCCTCTCATGTTCAATCTTTTTGTCTAATATGTGTTGCAAATCTTGTGATCGGTGAAACCACGTACACTTAGTTTCCTTATAAATAATGTCTCCAGGACTCTTGAGAGCGAACACCACCGATCCAAGTTCCAAATCATAAGTTGTATAGTTCTTCTCATGAACTTTTAATTGGCGTGATGCATAAGAAATTACCTTTTCTCTTTGCATCCAACACTGGCCCAAACCCTTCTTTGATGACATCGCTGGTTATGCGATGAAATCTTGCTTACTTTCAGGTAAAGCAAGGATAGGTGATGCACAATTTTGTTTAACCAGTTGAAAAGATGTTCTTGTTTATGCTCAACACTTAAACTTGACTTCTTTTCGATAAGCTTAGTCATTGGTTTTGGCGATCTTGAGAACCCTTAATGAATCTTCGGTATCTACCCAGCAAGACCTAAAAATTGACGTATCTCGTTGGTGACCTTAGGAGATGTCCAATCTTTAATGGATTCAATCTTGGTGGGATCCACGTGAATTCCCTTCATATCGGATTACTAATGTCGACCGAGGAACTGTACTTAGGGAATCCCAAAATTACATTTGGAAAACTTGGCATTACAACTCTTCCTTTTAAGCAATTCTAAGATGTGATTAAGGTGTTTTTCTGTTCTTCTTGTTTCTTCGATTAATATTGGAATATCGTCAATAAAGACAAATCACGAATTTATCCAGATATGTTTTGCATACCCGATTCATATGGTCCATGAAATACGGAGGTGACGTTTGTCAAACCAAACGGCATGCCATAACTTGAAATTGTTCATGGCCCATAATGAGTTCTGAAGGTTACGTCTTAGAATGTCCTTCTTCTCGAACTCACTTGGTGATACCTGATCTTATAGTTCAATCTTCGAGTAGACAATCGACCACTTGGGAGCTGATCAAATGATCATCATCTTGGTGCGGATAACGGTTCTCAACGTCTTGTTATTCAAATTCTCGGGGTAATCAATGCACATCCGGAATGATCCGTCTTTTTTTGACAAAACAAGGACGGAGCTCCTTGGGTGAGGAACTAGGTCTTATAAAGCCTTTATCGGATAGCTCTTTCAGTTGCTCAGACAACTCTTTCATTTCGGAAGGCGCCAATCGATAAGGTGCCGTGCTACAGGTGCAACACCACGGTACCAAATCAATTTGAAACTCACTTGTCGAGTCGGAGGAAGACCCGGCAAGTCCTCAGGAATAATCTAGAGAAAGTCTTGACATAATTGGTAGTCCTCAAATGCTTCTTCTTCGACTTATCTTCAACCTCTTTCGTAGTAACATGTGCAGAAAGATAGGGAAACATTTTTCATGAATTCTGCGTTTTAGTGCAAGAAATGCTGCTTAAATCGTTTTCACATTTTCCTGGGTACTTCCATCACGTGTATGATTAATGTTTTATTCCCAGGGGATGCGAACAACTCCTTTCTCGGCAGCACACACAATGATCCGCTTGGTATTTCGCAATCCAATCCATACGATTATGGCAATCCAATATACCATGTTCTACAGGCATTAAGTGTACATGGAATTGGTTGTTTAGGAAGTTTTGTGCAACCTTATAGTATAGTGTTTAACCCAATTTATCTCCGTCAGCTAGTTCGACCCGGCATAATAATGATCTAGGGTAGTTGGCGTGATGTCAATTTTGGGAGCTAATGCAGTCAGACACAAAACTTTGAATGGCACCCGTAGTAAAAAACAGATACTAAGCTAGCGGTTGTTTGGAAGGAAAGTACCAGCAATGTGTTAGTCTGATTTGCCCTCGCATTTCCTACACTACACCTTGTGGAGCCAGTTCAATTCCAGCTTGATTTCACGGATGCTTTGTTGTTTCTTACCAGCCTTGGACATTTCTTTCTTAGAAGTGTCCCTGAACTCCGCATCAACAAGTAGGTTTTGACCACGATCGGTGTCCCTTTGGTTGTTAATGTGGTTGGCGTGTCTCCGTATCCTACAGTCCCGAGCGATGTGACCATACTTGTTGCATTTTTAGCATTTGCGTGCACACGGAGTCTATGGTGGTAATTGCATCTTTGAGCATAGGGGCTAGATCCTCCCATATGATTTCTTACACCGATCCAGTAGTGTATGCAGGTTTGTTGTTCTGTTGTTTGATTTGATTGTTTAGGCAGTGTTTCATACTTCTCTTGTTTTCAGTTGTCTTTTCTGCTTGTACTGAATCTCTTGTCATCAGTACATTGTGGCCATATCGATTGCTCTTGCATGGTCTGTGGGATTTGAAGTAGATGTTTCCTTGGGATCGTGATCGGGCATTCCCTCGACATTACTTTCAATTTTAGTTGATCCTCTGGAAACATCCTCACACAGAGAAGTGCTAGTTCTTGAAAAGTGGTTGTACTTAGACCAATTAGTACCTGTCACTTTCTAGTTCAATAATTCAGCTTCAAGCTTTTCATTCGTTTGTGGTTTTATTTTGTCAGTCATCTTCTTCTATAGATCGATCCCAAGTCATTAAATATGCAACATCATGAGTAATCAGTATAACGATGGGAATTCCACCAGTTAGAGCACTTGCTAAAGAGTAAAGTGAGACTTGCGCCTGGTCTTTCCACATGAGCAGTTGCTTATACGAATGACAGTCTCATTATTTCAAAACCATTGGGTTTAACTCACCATCCATCAGTGCCTTGAAAAAAGAGGTTTGCACTTCATGAAATCCTGGTAAGTGCACTCTCGAGCAATGCGTTCAGATCCCCTGACACCTGTTCCCGAAGAATGACTATCAGTGTCATTCCTAGTTGTGTCATGTGCGGCCAAGGCAGCACTGACACCTTGACCAATCATAGCTTGGAGTTGGGCATTTATGACCGTAGTGGTTGTGGCTGGTGTTGTTGTTGTGGCTGGTGTTGACCTTGTGGCTCTTTTTGGTGCCATTTTCTTTAATCACAAGAAAATACAATATCCGTTAGATTTCATAAAATCATAACCATGACATGACATATCCATGATAAATAAAGTGAGATCACATCACACAGTGAAATGTACAACTAAATCTGTATATAATGATCTAACCAATCGACCATTATTCACCACAAATATCGATTATAGAATGACTATAATACCATCCTTCATATTATAACTGGAAAAAGCATACATGATAGGTTTCAGATACAATGATCACCTCTGATAAGGTCACAAAAGATTATTATACAACTTAAAGCAATATAGCGGAAGTTACCGTTAATACTTAGTAGGCATATACAGAATAGTAATCAGAAACAAAAAGAATCTATACAGGATAGCTAACAAAACAAATGATCCTATATCCGCTCTAGCTGGGAGTAACCTATAAAATTAAAGATGAATAGTAGATAAAATCATAACAAAGGTTAAGAATTGCTACCAGTGTCCTCAAAGTGTCAACGCTGCGCATCGACTCCAGGGCCTGGTAAGAATGATATACTGAACTGGCAAGATCATTGAGCCTGGACGCTGCCCACTCGTGGCGAGCACCTCAGTCTCTAATACTAAAATGTACTCGTGCCTCTAATGCCTTGCAGTGAGCCTTGACTAGACCAAGGCTTTGACGGGTCTCCATACTCTCTTGTCGTAAGGAAGTCTTTCCACGGTCCCCCCTTCCTCTCTCTCTCAATACCTCAATCTCAGCTTCACAATTGCACGATCCTTTGTGGCTTCCATGTGTCGTGTGTTAAAACTCAGAATCTTTCTATCTGCGCAAATCTACCTGGGTAACTGGTACCTATGTTCCTCTTTAAGTGGTCATCATCCTTCTCAATATCTCCAAACCTTGGTTCCATAGTGTCTACATGCTATGATCGACTCCTTTGGGCGATAGTGGGTCTCGGCGTCTCGCTAGCAGCAGCAGCTAGAACTCTCTCCAACCTCCACACTCAGGTCTAGAGTAGTCGGGGGGGAGTAGTAGTCTCTTTCGAGGGGTGTGTATAGCCTCGGGAATATAAGCTTGCGGGCTAGTAGATTGTGCAGGTATGTAACAATGGTTTGGGGTCCCTGTGCATGGGTGTAGTTGATGATAGAACGGCTGATGCTATATCTCTCATTCATAAACCTCGATGTGCTCTTGGACTAGGGGGTCGACTAACGTTGTGATAAAATGGGACTCGGTGGTATTTAGTTAGAGGTGTAGGATGCCTCATCCTTCAGCTGGCACTAAGTTCTCAGGATGATTCAGGCTCCGGAATGTATACTGGTTACTTGATCCTCTAGCTCCATGGGATCATGGTAATTACTATGGAGGGAGAACGTGGTGCCTGCTCCTAGTAGCTGTCTGGAAGCTCCTCGGTAAGGATCCTCGATGGGTTACTCCATGATCGTGCCTCAGAATGTGATACAGAAGTATAGGTAACAGCAAGAATCCAGCATAACATGACTTACTGTATGTTTGTGACCAGCGAAATGGCTTATATGAGTATATTATATAAGACTCTTATAGCAATATACATTTATTTCAAACATGGATATAATTATGAATGATTAGTCCAACCAACTAATGGCAACAGTTAGTGTTTGCATGATGTATGACCTTTGTATGTCCCGTGTAAAACCCCGGTGTATGAAATTCGTTGTTTGAAAACGGTTATTAGTTCAGCATAAAACATTTGACGTAGTTCTCTATAACTTGGCTTTGATACCAATCTGTTAGCACCACCAAAATTGAGGTCGCCTAGCCGGAATACGGGTCGGGGCGTGTTACTTCTCAGGATCAACCAAAATCATATAACACAAGACATATATTGAACGACCAAAAAGAGTTTGAAATCGATACATTGGATTTAACAATAGTAATTGTTAATAAGCCCGAAGCTTAACTTGTCACTGATCCAAATACAAAGATTTTCAGCCCATAAGATAACAAAATGAAATGCGACAAAATCTTTAATGCTATGACATCACAATTTCAAAACCCACCAATGTATCATTGTCTCCCTTGGCTTATTGTTTCCTGAAAAACTTTGCTTTAAAACGTCAACAATAATGTTGTGAATTCATAGGTTTGATAAATCATTATTGTAGGACCACGATCTCCCTAGTGTATGATATGCAACAGATTGCCGGACATATATAAATGTAAATTTACGTTGCTCTAAGCTTCATGACATGGAAGCTTTGAAGTGTATGGATGCCAGATTAATTAATGGCCTACATTTCCCGTGGTGATTTCTAACCCGACAAATCCTATATTCGGAACTGGGTTAGTTCAGTTTACCTAGTGATAGCTAATACCGAACGGGGTGTCAAACCAATAGATCATTTATAACATTCTGCGACTCGTAATTAACTAGTTCATGATACTTGGGCCTCAGATTGGTTACCGTTAACTTAGGCAACATGTAATCATAAGTTGAGAAACTTAACACTTGTGTCCATGTTGTAAAAAACATTGCATGTTTTTCATCCACAAAACTTTGTAAAATTAAAAGCTTGTAAAACTTATTGGGAGCTATATGAACTCACCGTGAGTGAGTAATGCCAAGAATATCACAAATAACGCGTCACGCGAATTGATCAAATGCAACCTAATTAAATTAAGGTCCGTATAGTTCCAAGATACTTTATAATCAATAATTATAATATATACTATGGTTGCAATATGTACTTTCGTTCGGGCTATCAATAATTAAGAGGTCCATGTCAAGACGTAACGAGGAGGTTAGGACACTTTTAAATCGTAACTCTAGCAAATCGTCGACTACGCCATGCGAAGCGGCCTCATTATGAAACTCCTGTAATATAGTACTATGATAACCATCTGATATTCTATATAGCTAATCAACCAACTAATTGGTTTTTTACGTAAAATTTTGTGTTTAATAAGTAAAAAGTTTATAATTAACGTTTTAGCAAAACTGGCACGTAAACTTCGCTGTTTTTAAGCCCGATTACGCGTTTCTTATGCCATCTCTTCGGATCAAGAAGAGTTTTCATAAATTGACATTTTCGAATTTCGGACCTACTGCTAGTGAACAAGTTTTAAAAATTACTATTCCAACATACGCCTTATATTATATTTTTCTCGATTTAATTGCTCGTAAACCCTGTAAAGTGTATTTTTATTCGTGTATACTCGGTTTAAGTGATATTTCGAGACGTTCTCGTTAATTGAAAGTTCTATATATTTATAGAGGTTTAAAAAATATATTACTTCTGTCATGATAGTAGACTTGTATAAAAATGTTTTTAAAAGTATTAATGTCGTAATCTCGCGAAATTCATATACTCCGTTGTTAATTAATTGAAATAAATTTAAGATTCTTTTCTTTTGGAATCTAATAATATTTGGTATTATTTGTTAAAATATCAACACTTGCTGTTATATAAGTTTTATAAAAATGTTTTTTTAAAATTCATTTACGACTCCATTTATTAAACGTATAACTTGATTTTAACGTTATTTTTCGTTATAATTTTTGAAACAACTCCGGTTTGACACAGTTTCTTCCTTTTCGGAATCGTCGTGAAATTGTATTATTTATAAAATAAGTAAATGGATATGATTAAATTTCGAATTTTTGGGACATGAATTGTTTGTGATAGTTTGTTTTACGTCCTAAATTAACATTCTTGTTTCCTTGTTTTTCAAATTCTGTATGGACGTGTCATCTATCGTTTATTTTTATACTTTTTATCATTAGTATACATGGATATTATGTCCATAGTCCGTTTATTGTCCCTTTGTCCAAATATTTACAAGTCTTTTATCGTTACATAGGTAAACCTATTTTTAAAAATCCTCATTAAATCATAGTTTTGTCCATATCATATTTATACATAACAAGGGTGTACAAGTGTATTTCTTCCAATATAATCTTTATTTTAGTGTTCAAGTAACATTAATATGAGTTCCATAATTAATAATCCCCCAAAAGTTTATGTATTTCTTTATCTTGATATAAACATATTATGAAATAAAATATAAAACTTTAATTTAAATAAACCTAATTATACCATAATCATTTTCATGTTTAACCAAGAGTGAGTATATCACTTGGTGTGACATTTTATCATGATGTCATTAACATCATAAAGGTATATATAAACGTGTACATTATGATGACACGAAATATAAATTTCTTTTTACCTGTTAATAATCATAAATGGTGATTTAGCTAAATAGACTAATCAATGCATAAATGAAAATTATACGAATCATAAAGAGTTCAAGTAAACCTTATGAGGTATGATGATGTTGATAAGCAAGTGCTAAACACCTTGATTTCGCACAAGACAAAAGCTTGCTACAAATAAAGCCCGATTTGTTTACTTAAACAAAACCCTAGCTTACCTTTTCTTGGCGTATATTGGAAAGCTTAAGCCAATGCTTAGGATCACCTTAGAATGTCTTATAATGGATTGTGATATAGGTGTGTTGGTTGTAGAAAAGAATTGCTATGGATTTGTGTAGGGGGGGGGTTGAAGCCGTGGCCTATTGTAGAGCAAAAGGGGATGTTTGTTTGATTTTTACTAAGTGTTTTACTTGTAAGACTTCTCTTACTAGATACATGTATATATATGGTGCAAGACTTTAGTCAAGGGGACAAGGTAAGGTCCTAGGGATGGTCTTGGTCTTGGTCTAAGTCAAAGAGACAAGGTATGGTGGTTTAATGAGAAGGCTAAGGCTGTAGGTTATTAATGAAAGAGATGTATATTTGACCAAACTTGGAAATTTTCTTATTTCTTGTATCATTTGCCAAGAATTCGGCAATAAGAAGATATTTGTGATGTTGATGAGTAATTTTTATGTATTGGGTATAAATGTGGGTATTTGTTGAAGCGTAGAAAAGTTTTTGTGGTTCCGGGAGTGCCTAAACGCAATTTATCGCGAAACGTATACACTTTACGTATCCGATAAAAATAAAATGAACAAAGTTAATAATTATACTCAAAATAATTATATAACCCTTGCTTGATGTAAACATTTAATTGTTTGATGCCCGTTTACATTGAACGCTAATTTTTGGCGTACGCGATTTAACCTATCGCTTATGATTTAAAGTGAACACGTACATTACAAAAAGTACATTGCGGATTTGTTGACGTCGTCAATGACTTGAAAACACAGGGTGTTATAGGGAAGGAACCAGCCACTTTTTATAGAAATGAGCTTGAGTTCTCAATGAAATGGTCTGTTTTATCATAGGTGTCGACAATTGGTCGAACACCTGGTGTGCGTGTAGTCATGACATGGTTGCTTGCAAGCCGACATTTAACCCTACTTTTGACCCCTTTAACGACCCCGACACACGAAACCTATAAAAGGTGACATGTAGTTCCAACTGACCTAATTTTACAACAGTAATTTTGTCTCATCTAACGTTTGCGTAACGGAAGTCACAAATTGAGGGCCAAACGCTGACCTCGGCAGGTTGACAACATGTTGATAATTATAAACCCCTTTATTTTTCTAAGTCTGAAACTTTCTAGCGTACACGCACGCCTTTAGCCCTTTTTAAACCATTACAACGACTCCTTTGTTGGACAAACTTAAAAGATGATGTTATTGATGGACCTAGCCGAGATGTCAAATGTATTTTTACTTTTCATTATCGTTAACTAACGAATTCTTAATTATATTGTAAAACTCCAATACGTCAAATATTAAAACTTAACTATATTTACACTTAACTTAATTTGTTAAACGCCAACATTTCGTCTAATTAATTGACGCACTTAGTGGACCAATCAATGGCTTTTGACATAGATTAATGTTCTTAGGTATAGGTGGACTAGTCTTCCAAAAAGGCCGATGTTGTAAATTGATAACTTATATTTTGAACGCAATTGACACTTTAAAGTTGACTCATTTTACATTGAGAAATTGTTTTCAAACTTCATTATTTTAATAGGAGTCCAGTAGCGACACACTAGGGACGGAGATTGCAAGTATTTGCTTTATTTTTTCCGTTTTGTAAATATCGTTCATTATTTTTTCGTGGTTGCGGATGAAGTCTTTGCAGTTTTTCGTGCCACTACCTTGCTATTCCGTTATCAATTCTTGAAGTGAGTTTATAGCTCCCATCTTACATTTTTAATCATTTATCAAATCTCGGGGATGAGATCATGTTTTTTTTACAAAATGGATGCAAGTGCATTTTAAATTCAAATGTTACGAGTTTTCCTAAGTAGCTATAACCCATTATGCCCATCATCATTGAACGTTAATTACTGGTTGTAAGCGCGATGTTTGAATATATCTATTAGGGGAAATAAAACCCCCGTTGGGCAAGTTGCGCTTGCTAGTTTACCGGTTGGCGGGAACGACGAACGTATACCATATCGGAATTCATAGATGTTACGGGTTGAGCTATCTACATTGGTCTTTCAATCATTTATATGTATTTTTTATACATACAATATTTAGCTTTCGGTGGTTAGAGCTTAGTGCCATATCGTAATATATTTGTGTGATATTGTATTTGTTGCTCTTATTACAGGGAAAATCTTGATATCCGGCTTCATTAAATTTATAAACTATAATTCCCACCATTATTATTGACAGATTTAAACATGTTTTCTTAGGTCAATATGGTGCAAGTCATGTGTACATTGGATATGGTCGTCTTTTGAGTCATATTTACTATAAAGATTTACCTGCATTGCATTTTGGATATTGTTAGTTGTGAAAATCTTTACTCTCCTTCAAGTTAATAAATTTACGCCCTATGGTCTTTTATAGCGAACCATTTATGAAATTCCTATGTATCTGTTTTATATGGGCTTTATAGAGGGATCGTTATATATATCTTATGATTATTGATTATTGAAGTATTACCCTGGATATTTATTCCGCTGCGATCTATTCCTTGAGGTTTGTTACAGTGGGTTATCAGAGCCCAGGTTATAGAGAACCAGGTCAAATGTTTTTACTTGGTCTATAACCGTTTTTCAAACATCGCGTCAGTCAAAAGTTTTCAAAGGGACATTCATGCAAACGGGTAGTGTTGCATCTAGTTTACATCTAATATACATGCTTGCATGTCATGCATCATTTTATCATTAGTTGATTATACTAAGTGCTTACATAGGTTATATACGTGTTAATATTACAGTACGTATATTACTGCTTGTCTTATATAATATACTTATACAAGTTTATATTATGTTCAGAATTTGCCATTGTCATCAGACAAACGGTATCGTCTACAGTCACCTATACGGTCCCATATCTCTGATTCGACATGACTATCATGGAGTATTCCACTTGTGAATGCCGGCGAGCTTCCGGAGATGGACCCCTACGAGGAGGTTGCCCAACAAAGGCAGGTACCACCACTGTTACCTGCTTATGTACCTGACCCCATATTTGTTCTAGAGCCAGAGCACCTGGAGTACCATGCACCATCAGATGATGACATTCAGGTAGGGATGGCAAAAAAACCCGAACCCGACGGGGTAACCCGAAACCCGAAATAATTGGGGCGGGGCGGGGCATGCTTATCGGGTTACGGGGCGGGTTTGGGGCTTAAACGGGGATTTTTAATCGGGTTTGGGGCGAAAGTGGGGAATAACATCCCCGCCCCGCCCCACCCGATTAATATATACACATATAAAAATATATGTATATTTATATAATATTTTGTTACTATTTACGTAATAAATAAGTACTTCTCTAATATTGTTAATATTTTTATCTTTGTAATATTGCAAAATTGTTATTATAGAACTTGTTTAATATTATATTTTTAAAGAATTTACTTCTTTATAGTGTAATTTATCATTATTACATTTCGATGATTATCGTGAAACTTAATAAATCCTTGTTTGTAATTGATTATTAATAAGTTTTTAATCTTTAAGTTCACTGTAACAGTCTAAAAAAAATAATAATAACTATGAACTGGTGCGGCTATTGGTCGAGAATTGCTCACAAAGAGGACATCGATAGGATCCGTACGATTAGTACGGGGCGGGTTTTGGGTGAGCATCACGCCCCAACGGGGCGCCCGATTAAATCACGCACGGGATCGGGGGGGTTTGGGAGAACTATTTGTTAAAGGGGTTTGGGGATGGGATGGTCGCCGCCCAAACCGCCGATTGCCCATCCCTACATTCAGGTCGAGGATCAGCCTTATGCTGATGATGCCTCGCCGACTGCTGAGTCGCCTGGATACATTGCTGACTCGGATTCTATGGAGGAGGATACTGATGAGGATTTTATTGATTATCCATATGAGCCTGAGGATGGCGAGGAGGATGACGATGAGGATCCCGAGAAGGATCCCAAAGAGGATCATAGTGAGGAGCATGAGCCCGAGGATGACGACGACAATGATGATACGGATGATAAGGATGAGGAGCCCATTGAGAACGAGGAGGAGGAGGAGCACATAGCTCTGGCTGACTCTTCTATAGTACCTGTTGTTGACCCTATTCCCTCAGTTGGGATACAATAGGATTTGGAGGACTGTTGAGTATGCACCTACACTTAGATACCTCAGACTAGGGATCCCGTTTTCTCTAGAACGTCTTCGTAGGGCCAGAAGATGTCGACTTGAGCCACCAATGTCAGTATCCAAGGATTCAGGCCACTCCATTGCTAAGCAATGCCTATCATACCTATACAACCCACTAGCCCTTACCTATGACCAGGACACTAGGTCATTAGAGGCAGCCATGTTTCGTATAAGAGATGACAATCCCCGAGGAGGACTGCTCCTCAAGGAGGATTTGTGTTACTTACTGCGCCCACCTGGGTGTGAATAGCAAGAGGATTCTGTGCTGCTGATAGACCACCTAGAGGTCAGTATGATTTTGTTGTTACCGTATGGAGGAGGGGCAGGTTTTGATTGTAGTCCTTGGTCATGATGCCCAGACTATTGCTAGAGCTGTTAACAGAACAAAGGATGTTGGTTATGTTAGAGCTTTACAGGCTTCTGAGCATATGATGATGACTTCCATTGATGAAGTTAACTTGAGGGTCAGCTACCAGGCACAGGTTCGCAGGCAAGAGAATGCGGATTTCCATACACAGCTTCTTGTCGCTCGGACTGACCTCAAAGACATTAGACTCGAGATTGATGTAGTGAGAGGCCAGAGGACTGCTTACGAGACAGAGTTGCATGAGGTACGTCAGGCTTACCTTAGATCTGAGGCTCGGAACAGGGAATTACTGGCGTGACTTGAGACACCAAAGACTCACATGAGTCGTATCGAGTGGCAGCGCCAGAGAGCTGAGGATGATGCAGTCAGACAGTTGTGCGATTATCATGTATAAGGTCGAAGCTCAGATTGATTCGGTGGAGGCACCGACCAGTAGCCTGTTAGTTTGTACTTTGCATTTAGTTCTTGTATAGTCTATTAAGTTTACGGGTAACTCCCAGCTAATAGACTTAGGATGTATTTTTATTTTCATATATAGATCTTATGTGGTATTTTGTATTCAAACAAACATGTCCTGATCTCGACATTATGTTTTGATAAGTTGATGATATTATGTTATGGTTGATTTCATTTATTATTCATTCTCCCTTGTGTTGTGTGGTGTTTTATTATATATCCTATATGGTATGACATTTGTCATTATATTCACGTACATGTGTTCTTGTGATTGTATAATCATGCTTGTAACAACACAAGGAGCAAACGACGCAATGACTCTAGAATCCATTCAAGCTATGATCGATCGGGCAATCTAAACAAACTCTACCCATACTCAGGATTGATGCAAGACAAATTTCAGGTGGGAGGACTTAGAGGCCTGTACAAACTGCGCGGTTTGTCTGTTCTACAACGATGATTTCATGAAATGTTAACCATGAACTTCAAGGGAACTGAAGGCGTTGTTGGCTTATCTCAATGGCTCAAAAAGATGGAATCAGTATTCCACATTAGAGGTTGTGCTGTTGACAATCAAGTGAAGTTCGCTACCTGCACTTTGTTAGGTGCTGCACTAACCTGGTGGAATGGTCATGTGAGGACCTTAGGTTATGATGTTGCCTATGCCATGACTTGGGGAACTCTCAAGAAGAAGTTGATGGACAAATACTATCCAAAAGGTGAAATCAAGAAACTTGAAATTGAACTGTAGAATCTTAGGGTCAAGGGAAACGATGTTGTAGCCTATACTCATCGTTTCCAAGAACTAGCCTTGATGTGCACCAAATTTCTTGTTGATGAGACCGAAAAGGTTGACAAGTACATTAGTGGACTTCCTGATAACATTTATGGGAATGTCATGTCTGCAAGACTCGAAACTCTTGATGAGGCTATCGAGTTCGCCAATGACATAATGGATCAGAAACTACGCACTTATGCGGAAAGACAGAATGACCATAAAAGGAAGGCTGATGATTCATCAAGAAACAATCAACAACCCCACAAGAAGCAAAATGTAGCTAGGGCATACACTGCTGGCCCTGGTGAAAAGAAGGCTTATACTGGAAAATCTACCTCTGTGCACCAAGTGCAACTACCACCACACCGGGTAATGTGCACCCAAGTTTGGAAACTACAAGAGGTATGGTCATACTACCAATGATTGTCGGGTTAACACTAACAACAACAACAACAATAACAACAAGAATCAAAAGGCAGGAGCATGCTATGAATGTGGTAACACCGGACACATCAAGAAGAATTGTCCAAAACTAAAGAACCGTGAGAATAGCAACGGGAATGGCACAACTCAAGGAAGAGCTTATGCTTTGGGAGGAAGAGATGCTAGCCCGGACTCTAACGTCATCACGGGTACGTTTCTCCTCAACAACCGTTATGCTATAATTTTGTTTGATACTGGTGCGGATAGGAGCTTTGTATCTAATACCTTTAGTGCCTTGATTGACATTACCCCCACTACATTAGAAAATTATTATGACGTAGAATTAGCCGATGGGAAAATCATAGGAGTTAACACCATAATTCGAGGTTGCACTCTAAACTTCATGAATCATCCTTTCAACATCGACTTGATGCATGTCCCACTCGGTAGTTTTGACGTCATTATTGGAATGGATTGGTTAACAAAGTATCATGGAGTGATCATCTGTGATGAGAAGATTGTACGTGTTCCTTTCGGAAGAGAGATGTTAATTTTTCAAGGCAATGAAAACAACCAAAGGGAAGAATCCCGACTAAATATCATTTCGTGCACTAAAGCACAAGAGTATTTGTCAAAGGGATGTGATGTCTTTTTGGCACACATTACCACGAAGGAAGCCAAAGACAAGTCGGAGGGGAAGCGACTTGAGGACGTGCCGATTGTCAGAGACTTTCCTGAAGTCTTTCCTGAAGACTTGCCGGGTATTCCACCAGCTCGACAAGTAGAGTTCCAAATTGATTTGGTACCAGGTGCTGCACCTGTAGCACGGGCGCCTTATCGGTTGGCACCATCCAAAATGAAGGAACTGGCGGAACAACTTCAAGAACTATCCGACAAAGGATTTATAAGGCCCAACTCTTCACCCTAGGGAGCTCCGGTCTTGTTCGTCAAGAAGAAAGACGGATCGTTTCGCATGTGCATCGATTATCGTAAACTGAACAAGTTAACGGTGAAGAACCGTTACCCACTTCCTAGAATTGATGACTTGTTCGATCAACTTCAAGGGTCGAGTGTCTACTCGAAAATCGACTTACGATCAGGTTACCATCAGTTGAGAGTTCGCGAAGAAGACATTCCCAAGACCGCGTTTAGGACGCGTTATGGGCATTATGAATTTCAAGTAATGCCTTTTGGTTTGACAAACGCACCGGCGGTATTTATGGACCTCATGAATCGGGTGTGCAAACCTTATTTGGATAAGTTTGTGATTGTCTTTATCGACGATATACTAATTTATTCAAAGAACAAGGAAGAGCATGAAGAGCATCTCAAATTAATTTTGGAGTTGCTTAAGAAAGAGGAGTTGTACGCAAAATTTTCCAAGTGTGAATTTTGGATTCCAAAAGTACAGTTTCTCGGACACGTGATTGATAGCAAAGGCATTCACGTGGATCCAGCAAAGATCCGAGATAAATTAAAGATTTGGGCATCTCCTAAAAATGCAACAGAGATTCCGCCAATTTTTAGACTACGCCAGGTTATTACAGAATATTCGTTTGTAGGCTTCCTAAATCGCTAAGTCATGACTAAGTTTGACTCAGAAAAATGTAAAGTTTGACTAGATAAAAAGAGGAAGACTGCATTTTCAATTATTTAAACAAAAGCTGTGTAGCGCAATGTCCCATTCTAAGCCTTTGCCTAAAGGATCAGAAAACGTTGGTTGTATTATGCGATGCCTGCATAAGGTGTGGGTGCCGTGTTTATGCAAAAAGAGAAATTTTTATCAGCCTAATCTTCTAGAAACAACTAAAGATCCATGAAGAGAAAACTCACATAACTCATGATCTGGACTCGAAGCTTGTGGTGTTCGTCTTATAGATTGGCGACATTACCTTATATCGGGACAAGGTGCACCGAATTTACTGAACCACAACACAGTCAACAACATACTCCTTGATAAAAAAGAACGTTGAACATTGCAGCAACGTCACTTGGTTAGTGAGATGGCTTAGGTGATTTCTACGTCGATTGTGACATTCGTTCTCTATCTCCTCTGATAAAGGAGAATTTTGGTTGCTGATGCTTTGAGCAGGAAAGAATGGTCTAAACCTTGTAAGAGTACATCGATGCAGTACATCAGTTCTCTAGCACAGTCATGGGGAGGAGCGATTGTTTTAATCTTCCTAAACAACATCCTTCGAAGCTACAAATACCGAAGCAACACAAGCGAGCGAGAGCAGCGACCTCACACTGCGCTATGAATATGCACGAGTCTTAGAGGCGTAAGGTATGTGAGCGAGTGTCCACTGGACTAAGTATTGGTAGAGACCATTGGAGAAGCGCGTGCGGAGATGAGAGTGTAAACCCCAATGCGGGTTAAATATGTCGAGAAGCCTTATTTAAAAACAACAGCGAGAGTAGTGTATATGATGATCCAAAGTGGAGATGGCACTTATGGACTCTGGGTCATGCACGGAGTACTCAATAAGACAAAATATTCTATTCATTCCGGTTCTAGAGATGGACCAACATGAAGCAGTTGTAAATTGTGTTGTACTAAACCATTGTTGATGCGACATTGCCAGCTGCATTATGGTTAGAGGGGGTTGATGAACGGGGGAGTGTGTCTAGAAAAGTCAAGGCAAACACATACAAAAAACCTTCTTGGCTGTCTTACTATTTTTTAATAGTTGTTAGGGGTGTTATTGGGTAGTTCCAACCGGAGATCCCAGAATGGAAGTGGGAGAAAATCACCATGGATTTCGTCACTAAACTCCCTAAGACGGCAAACGGTTATGACACCATTTGGGTGATCATTGATCGTCTTACGAAATCTGCTCACTTCCTATAGATGAGGGAAAATGATCCCATGGAGAAGTTAATGAAGCTTTACATGAAGAAAGTAGTCACCCGACATGGTGTGCCTGTTTCTATTATCTCTGATCGTGATGGAAGAATTACTTCACAATTTTGGCAACACTCCCATAAGGCTCTTGGGGAACCTAATTAGACATCCAGTAGCGGCCTATCACCACCCGAAACTGACGGTCAAGAGTGAAAAGAACTATCTAACTTTGGAAGACATGTTCGCGCAAGACGGTTAGACTTTGGAAAGAATTAGGATAGACATTTACCCTTAGTAGAATTCTCTTACAACAACAGTTATCACACCAGCATAAAGGCTGCACCATTCGAGGCTTTGTATGGACGAAAGTGTCGATCACCCGTATGTTGGGCAGAAGTTGGAGATGCTCAGCTTACCAGTCCTGGAATAATTCATGAAACCACCGAGAAGATCGTCCAAATCAAAAGTAGGATCCAAGCCGCTCGTGACCGACAAAAGATCTATGCAAAAATTAGACGTAAACCAATGGTATTTCAAGTTGGTGACAAGGTCATGTTAAAGGTTTCACCTTGGAAAGGAGTTGTGCGTTTTGGCAAACGGGGGAAGTTAAACCCTAGGTATGTCGGCCCTTTCAAGGTGATCAAGAGAGTCAAAACGGTTGCCTATAAGCTTGAGCTACCACAATAATTAAGCTGAGTTCATAATACATTTCACGTGTCAAATCTGAAGAAGTGTCTGCCCGATGAATCGTTAGTGATTCCGTTTGAGGAACTTCGTGTTGATGACAAGCTCCACTTTGTGGAAGAACCATTAGAAGTCATTGATCGTGAAATCAAACAATTAAAGAGGAGTCACATTCCAATCATTAAGGTTAGATGGTACTCTAAACGAGGTCCTAAGTTCACCTGGGAACGTGAGGACCATTTCAAGCAGAAGTATCCACATCTTTTCACCAAGACCGCACCGTCATCAAGTGCCGCATCTTAAGCATTGAGGACAAGGCTCATTTAACCGAGGGAGACTATAACACCCTGTAATTTCAGGTCATGTTACGACTCTGAGTTTTCATTAATTAACTATTCCTTTTTAATCTTAGCTTGTTTCGTGTAGTTATGTATTTAAACCGCGTTGGTTAAATCGCGTAGGCATAAAAAATTCAACGTTTGCTAGAAACGTCAAATGCACTTATTAAGACTTTACACGAATCCTTCATACTCGTTATTTAATTTATTTTCGCGACAAGAAGGGTTATATAATCACGTTCATTTTAATCCATGTAAAAACCCTTTAAAATAAACTACACCAAAAACCCTAACTTCTATACTTTAGGGAATCAAATGCAAACTAGATAAAACTTATTTAATTCTAGAAACCTAGCACCATTCGGCTGAGTGAAGATATACAAAAAGAATCCCATCCTAAAGTAACTCCTTTTATCCAATATGTAACAGCCCAAAGACTTTTCTCTTAAACCGACGCATGCTCGTGATTTCTAGTTGCTATAACATCGGTTTTGCTCCCAAGGAATCCACAGTAATCAGCTTTTCATTCTTGTACCAAGATACTTTGCTGAGAATGTATCAACACAAAACCGTGACCCCTCATTTGACTTGTAAAATTACCATACATTGGTGTATAAATAAGAAGCATCTCCATATTTGTTTCCATATCAAACTATCCAATCAAACTCTGTAAGGTTTTCTCATTGCCCTCTTAGCCTTGTTGTTTCCAACCAAACACAGCAAAACCCACTTCTTTTAGTATCCATCTCACATGAAATCATAAACCCTAAAGCCCCCCCCCCCACCCCCCCCTAATCTTAAATTTGTCACTGTTAGTTTCTTTGAACGAGGTGTAAGACAGCTAGGGATATAAAGCATTGTTTTCAGGTCGAGAGGGTGGATAAAGGCCACTGGTGATGCTTGGTTTATCAGTGTGGCAACGAGTCAGTTTGGTAGCAAAAATTAGGGTTTCGTTAGGATAAGGTCTGTGCACATTCTCTTTTGCATTTACTATGAGTTCGCACCCCTCACTTTTATTTAAATGCATGCATTCGCCCTTAGTAGTGCTTGAGGAAAACTTGTGTAGAAAAGTTTTTTGAAATCAATCTTTGAAAGATGGTGCATACCTTCTGATAATCCATGTAACACATAAACCAAACATTAGTTACGAGTGTTCTCCGCCTCAACTAAGTGATTAAAAACATGATACTAAAATGCCCTAGGATAACCCCTAGTTATACCAAAAGTGGCGTTGCATGCATAGCAACGATTTGGTAAACAAGAAAACACTACTCACTTTCTTTCTTTTAAGCACTTAGCAACTTATTGGTTTGGGAGTAAAATACGATGGGTACCATGCCCTATAAATCCAAAAGTTAGATCTGCGGCAATATAGTGTGAGAACCTATTAGTACTCGACTTGCAGCCAAGGAGTCGGAGCGGAAGGGCTGCTATCACGAGAATAGATGTACTAAGATAGACAACGTACGCTAGGTGTTTGAGTATAGGGTTACTAGTGTCTACACATCCACATGATAACATGTCTCTGCGCATGACGCTTCCTCACTATACTCTATTAATACACATCGTGGACATAGGTCAGTCGCAACTCACTTTTAAGACACTATTTCACGTGTGTAAATAGAATTAAGTCAAAGCTAAAAGGTTGTTTGTTGAAGCCTGAGGTACAGGGTCCATTTCGAACGAAGTTTCACGAGTTTTTGTTTAGTAACGAACTCGCAAACAGGAGCCAAATTTGCCCGAAATGACATGTCCTTGGACATTTCCACGAGCACCTGGTGTGCAAGTAACCATGCCTACCCAGCGTGCACCCCCACCTTTCGACCCAT
The DNA here is from genome assembly GCA_026074375.1 of Tanacetum coccineum. Lineage (NCBI taxonomy): Eukaryota > Viridiplantae > Streptophyta > Magnoliopsida > Asterales > Asteraceae > Tanacetum > Tanacetum coccineum. Next base: position 29,627 of record BQNB010012503.1, read on the forward strand.
TTTTGACCCTTTTTAGCTACCTCAAACCACTAAACTAATAGGAGGTGAATGTAAACCAACCGACTTAGTTTACAACAATATCCTTCTCTCACCCTAAGATTGAGTATAGAAGTCATAAATCGAGGACAAAATACTGACCCACACTCGACGCAGGCTGAAAATAAAAGGCCATACCATTTTTCTAAGTATAAAACTGCCGTAGCGAGGCACACATGTTTAGCCTCGTTTTTAACACGCTAAACAACCATTTTAGACAAAACTTATTTAACGAAGTTTGTAGCCTACCTGGCCGAGCTTCTAAATGTACTTCTAGTTTGCCATAATATCCAGTAACGAACTCGCAAACGTGACATTAAGTTAGTGCTGCTGTCACAATTCAACAAATTAAAACTATTAATATGTAGGGTCACGACACCCCTTACTTTGTACTCGCTTTTGACCTCGATAATGACCCATAACTACAAAACTTATAAAAGATAAATTAGTGTCGACCTGGCCTAGTTTACAAAGGTGTTTTTATCTCATTCTAATGTTGAGTGATGAGGTCGCAAATTGATATCAAAATATGTTGCGCACTTGGCCAAAATGTGTTTGTTTTTGTGTTTGAAATCCAGTCGCGACACACACTTACTTAGCCCCATTTTCGACCCATTAAACGACCTTGTTAAACAAAACTTAAAAGATGAGAGTTGTAGATGACCTGGAAAAGTTTTAAAGCTTACTTTTAGTTTGTAACTTCACCATGTATCGAGCCTAGAACTTAATCCTAAAACTCTACATCCGTCGCCTAAATTATTAATAATATGACATGACCCGTTATATTTGGCCAAATTTTCATGAAAATTCATAATTATAAACAAGTGATATTTTCTCAAACTCAAGCACACACTAGGGACGAGATTGCAAGTATTTATATTATTATTTTTTCCGTTTAGTGAATATTTATTATTTATTCATAGGTTACGGATAAAGGCTTTTGCATCGTTTTTCGTGCCACTACTTTTCTTCTATGTTATCATTACTTAATTAGTTATAGTCCTAACTTTATACAATTCCAATCATTATCAAATCAGGGGATGAGAACAATGTTTGTTTTACCAAACTGGAATAGCAAGTACATTTTAAATCAATATTTTACGAGTTATGCCATAAGTAGTATACCCGACTATGCCCATCATCATGAAACTGTAAATTGCTTAGAATGTAACTGTTATTGCATTTGCAAGCGAGAATGTTATGAATATATCATTTGGTACTTAACAATCCCGTTCTGGCAAGTAGCACTTGCCAGTTACCGTTGGCCGAAAACAAAGGAATTATACCATTTGAAATCATATATGTTATGGGTTGAACATCTACATTTAGTCAAAGTCAATTTATATGTAGATTGATGTACATTACTTTGTTTATCTTGTGGACATAAGCTTAGTGCATTTCGTAATACATTTTTGTGATATTGTATTCGTTGCTTTATTACAGGAAAATATTGTTATCCGCTTCATTAAATTTATAAACCTATAAATTCACCAACATTATTGTTGACAGTTTAAACATGTTTTCTCTCACTCCATACCTCCCTCCTCAGGTCCAATAAGGTTCAAGTCAGAATAAATGGGTGTCCATCTTTGAAGTCATAATATTATAAAAGATTATACGTGCATTTATTTGGGATATTGTTAGAGGTGAAATCTTTACATTAACAAGTTAAACAAGTTAAGACGTAAGAGCTTTGTAACGAACCATTATTACATCCAATGTATCAGTTTTCAACAACCCTTATAATGGTCAGTTCTCATATCTTTGTTATTTGATCAATGAAGTCATATACCTCGAAACATCATATTCTGTTGTGCCCAATTTTGGGGGTGTTAACATGGACGACAGTAGTACTAACTTTAGTTAAGTTTTTGAATTTGTTATACAACCTTATTATAAAGCCCAAAGAAACATTGTAAACTAGGCAGTAGTACTAACATTGCTATTTATAAGTTTTGTGCTTAGGGGTCGATAGCTGGGTCAAAAACGAGTGCAAAGAGAGGGGGTTGCGACTGCCAACAGTTTTAACTGTTATGTACACGCAAGCAGTACTAACTTTTATCCTTATTTGCGAGTTTGTTTCTTAATCATTTTCCCACTGAATAACGAGTTGCAAAGGAAGCCTCACTAGTCCACTATAAAACGCCCCTACTGTGACTCTATGCTTAAGTCTAAGTGGGTCAGAACGAGGCTTAAAGGTGACCTAACAGGCAGTTTCCATACATAAAATAACAGATTTGTAGGTCTATTTCCTGCTTCGTTATAATGTGTCAAGAGCTAAAATTTTGCATGAATGCTACTCCTATACTATGTTAACGAATGATAAGTTCAGAAATTTCATTGGTCAAGTTTGTATACGGGTTTCTCAATGAACCCGCATACATCAGAAGGTTTGCATAATTTTTCCAAAAATTGGTTCCATAATAACTTTCTACATAAGTTTTCTCAAGCACAACACTAAGATACATATATTGCATACTTAAGATGATAGGTATAAAAGAATGAGACTCATAAAAGTTGGAAGAAGCTCGGCTCTTTTTACCCCTTGCGTATACAAACCAAAACACCCAAACCACTACCCAAACGTGACTGATTTCACCCCTTGTGACTATGCATACTAACCCCAACTTGCTGCCTAAACGTGGATGACCAACAGGGAAAATGAAATACCAACGAAAACTATTTAGGGTTTCTCTTAGAGTTTTAGGGTTTAGGAAGAAAGTAAAGGTGTAAGGGTTATGTGTGTGTCAAAAGCAGAGATGGGAGGGCAAAGAAGAATCAAAGTGAAGAGAGTATGATGGTACTGGGATTGTGTTTGTGTTCTCTATGTTTTTAAAGAAAAATGCAAGTCTTCTTATAATAGCATAACTTGGCATGCATAGTAACTATCTTAAGTCACGTTCTTGGTAAACAATACAATGGTAAAGGTTATTTTGGACTATGTAAATGGTCAATGTATATCAAATTTTGACAAAAAAAGAATAAAAAAAGAAAAATAAAAGAAAAGAAAAAAGAAAAAAAAACCCCCCTCCCCCCCCCCCCCGCCCCCCCCCCCCCCCCCCCCACTCACCCCCCCCCTACCACCCCCCCTCCCTCCGCAAACCCACCTACCCCTCACACACCCAACCCCCCTCCCACCGACAACGCCTCCTCGCCCGACCCTTATCTACCATCTATATTTTACCAATCTTTCCTACTCCGACCTAATCCCTCGACCTCCCCTCAGCGACCAATCTCTAAATATCACCCCATCGTTTTTTACTTCCTTTTAAAAACACCCCGTCCCAGCGGTTCAAACACCCCATGTACACCTCTAACACTCCTTCCATTTTACAAATACACACAACACAACCAAAACCCCCATCCTCTAAGAAAAAACCATAATTTATTACCCCGCCAACAAACCACTCAAACACAGCTATTCAAACTAAATAAACAATCAATAGGCATAAGTAAAACGGCCCAAAGCAGATCAAACATTGCACACCAGGAAGACTATCCATGAATGGATTATATTGTTAACTTACAATAGTAGTGTGACCCAAAGATTAGTTGTGATAAAAAATAGAAAGAAATAGAATATGTTGGATACCTAAGTTGTAGAGGGAATGATCACTAAATCTCTAGAAATGTGTTAATATTTTTTTTTTCAATCCTTCATTAAAAATCTTGGTAATTTACTCATAAGGTTATTAACTAGACGATTTCAATCAAGAGTAAACACGCAAACCTAACATACAAAGGAAAATGAAATAATTGAAAATCGTGATAAGACCATGAAAACACCGGAGATTATAGTCTATACCCCCATTGAAAGAGCCTTATCCTTAATGTTTAAAGTCGCGGCACTTTGAACGACGGTGCGGTCTTGGTGAAGAGATGAAGGGTGCTTTTTCTTGAATTGATCCACATGTTTCCTAGGTAAACTCAGACCTCGTTTATAGTTCATCTAACCTTACTGATAGGAATGCCCTCCGTATTCAATAATTTGATTACATTATCCATAAATTTCACTGGCTCTGTCACAATTGAGTTTGTCATTCAATCTAGTTCTTCCAACTGAATCACAAGTGATTCATCGGACAGACACTTCTTTAGATTTGACACGTGAAACGTGTTATGAACTCGGCTTAGTTATTGTAGTAGCTCAAGTTTATAGGAAACAGTTCCGACTCTCTCGATTACCTTGAATGGGCCGACATACCTTGGGTTTAACTTCCCCCGTTTGCAAAAACACTTAAACTCCATTCCAAAGGTGGGAAAACTTTAACATGACCCTGTCACCAACTATGAAATAACATTGGTTACATCTAATTTTGCATAGCTCTTCGTCGGTCAGGAGCGGCTTGGTTCTGCTTTTGATTAGACATATTGCTTGTGTTTCCATGAATTATTTAGCCAGTAAGCTGAGTATCTCCAACTTCTGCCCAACATACGGGTGATCGACACTTTCACCTATACAGTGCCTCAAATGGTGCAACCTTTATGTTGGTATGGTAACTATTGTTGTAAGAGATTTCCACTAACGGTAAATGTCTATCCCAATTCTTCCCAAAGTCTAACACGCAAGCGCGTAACATGTCTTCCAAAGTTTGGATAGTTTTCTTCACATTGACACGTCAGTTTTAGGGATGATATGCCATTGATAAGTGCTTAATTACACATATCTTTTACCTCTAAAAACGAGCTTAAATGACCAAAAACAGACAAAAACTGCCAAATATATGTTTGTTTTGCATTTTTATTGTGCAGGAAGTGGATATCAACAAAAAGACAGAAAACCAAGCCAAAATGACAAAACTGAGCATGGAATGGAAAAGACTGTGCAAAATCAAGGCCAAAATCCAAAAATTGCCAAGTCAGAGTCAATACAGAAGAATCAGCAGTCAAACCGGAGCCGGAACTGAAGAATACTATTGGATGCAATCTTAACCCATCTGATGGGCCGGGAAAGCCCAATAGTATATCTATGAAGACTGTGAAGACCAAATGGGCCCTCAATCATTTACAACAGCCCATTTGTGTGCAATTGACAAAGACTGTGAAGACTTTGAAGGCCCGATCCTCACCCAGTTACAGCCATTCTCAGCCATTGATACACACAAAACCACTCCATAACCATATTGGGCTTGAAAACGCCAATAACCAAACACATAACCTTATTGGCCCATACACACTCAATGGCCCAATACCAAGCCCACACACCTTAAATGGGGCCCAAACCCAAACCCAGTGGGCCCAATACAAACCCAAGCCCAACAAAAGCCCACAATTCAATTTTTATAAACTTTAGGGACTAAAGTTGTCATTTTTAAAAGTGTTTTATAAAGAGAAAAATAGAGAAATAAAACACAAGGACTGAAATTGCAATTACCCTAACCTTTTTATTCTTTTAAAGTTATAAAACCACAAGGGCTGAAATTGCAATTTACCCTAACTCTTTGTTTTCTTTTGTATTAAAACAGCAGGGACCATATTGGACACTTTCTAAAACCTTTTTATAACTAAAAACGGGCCCAAAAGAAAAATGAAAAGTTAAGAGAGGTGAGTGACTGAAGTGCATCATCTTCAACCTTTCTTTAAAAACGAACCAGCCAACCCTGATACCTTAAAACAAGCTCCCGCCAAAAACCCAAACCACCTCTCCCCACTGTTTCAGCTCCAAACTACTACCCTAGTACTACCACAGCTCACCTTCACCTCTCCCCATAACCTATTCCTTCCATAACCCTTCCCAAGTAACAATTACACACAACCCGAAGTCAATATCAAAGGTGATATCATGAGAATGCAAAGAGAAGGGGTTAGGTATTGCATGGGAAGGCTTGCACACTCACAACAAACTCAGTCCAAGTCATTTGGACCTCTATAAAAGAAGAGAGAGCAAGCCGAGACACACACTTTTTTTATGTTTTTAGTTTAATCTTAATTTTAAGTATTTCTTTTAAAGAATTATTGTACTCCTTTGTTTAAAAAGTTTTATGTGTAATCCTAGCAAATTTTTATAAAAGTTAAGAAATTTCTTGTGTTATTCAATTGTCAAAATTTAAAGCATCATTTAAGTAGCTTAATTCTGTTTAAATTGATTAAACATATGTTAAAAGTTAGTGAAATCCACTTGTTATCCATTATCTCTGCCTTATTTCATCAAAATCAGTCAAAAAATTCGATTTTATATAAATAAGGGGGTGTTTGGGTTAGACCTTAAAATGGGTCAAATTGGGTTTTCCATGGGTGAACACCACTCAGCCAACTTTGGCTGAGTGTGTGAGGTTTATTGGGCCCACTTTAAACACAATTTTTAGTGTAAAAATATTTTTTTTATGCATCCTTTTTGTAATTCTGTCAAAATTCATAAGCCATAAAATAAGTTTAAGTGCCCCAGCTGTTTTTTATTAAGCCGCATAAGCACACCATTTTGTGCTTGTTGTTGTTATTCTAGACAGCAAACCAACCTGTTGCTTTTCTTTTGGTTTGACCAAGTAATAACCAAGTTGTGTTTGAATTGATTTTTGAGAATCCCATTCATTAAAGCCAATTAACACATAAAAATAAGGCCTTAAGCCCTCATCTTTGAATATAAGCTCACTATCACCCCTTTTAATCTGTTTTACTTTGTTTTGGGCTAAAAAGCTCTAAAGCTTATTTTCATAAGCTCAAAAAGCCCTTCAGATCACTGTTTACCTCCCAGGTGCATAACCCACTATTTTCAGCCCCTTGTTTCTACTTATTTAATACTAGCATTAGTTTTTATTGTTTTTTAAAGTAGCTTATAGGTCTAATTATTAGGTTTAGCAGCTTATTTCAATTAGATTACTTATTTAGAGTTAGTCTAAATAAGCCTAAAAGTAGGTCTTTTCTGTTTTTGTTAAAATTGTTAGTATAGCTTACTTAAATTTCAGCTTAACTTAGGGCTTATTTAGTCAACCTAGCTTATCATTAGGACTCCCCTAGCCTATTTAACTGTCCCCCATAGTTTTCTAGCTTATTTGTTGGCTTAAACCCCAAAAAGCCAAGTAAAATAAGCTCATCAGCTTATTAAGCTTCTGCAGCTTTAAAAAGCTACATTTCTGGCTTATTAAGCTCAATTCAGCTTATGTGCTTATTAGGAAAAATGTTCCTCTTAAGCCCCTGAATAAGTTTGCTTTTTTAAGTTTTCAAAAATAAGCTGTTTGGACCCACATTGATAATCGGGGTCCAACTCAGGGACTGATTGTGTAATTTTAATTTTTATAGTTAACTCAGTTAGTGCAGTAGTTATAACCCCCTCATCGTAGGTCCTTGTTACCCTTTCACTGTAGTCCCTAAATTAAACTGCATTTAGTTTTATTTAATTAAATAATTAAATTAGTTAGAATTTTAATTAAGTTAATTACTTTTATTTAATTCAGAAAAAATTTGGGCATTTTTGTATATTTTTAGAATTGTAACTTTTTCTTTATTTTATTTTAATTTTTCAGAATTTATATAACTTTTTTATTTTTTGTCCTTTTCTATTTACTTAGTTAATTATTAATCTTTAAAAATTCATAAAAAATCCAAAAATTAATAAAAAAAATATTTTTCTTTTTTATAAAATTTTCTTTTGTCATTTAGTGTCTAGGAAAAATATAACATTTAGTGTAGGCTTAATTTTTCTTAAATTTCAGTCTTAGACCCGTTTTACCGGGTGCGTTTTACCGTTTCTTTTGTTTTACATTCAACGACCTCCGTTTTTTGTTTCTAGTTTTTCTATTATTCAAGTTAAGTTAATAGAATTTAATTTTGATTTTTAAATTAATTTAGCATTTATTTTCCTTCATTTTAGTATTAGGGTCCCGATACCGATTTTGTTCCCCGTATTTTAGTATAAATTTAATTTTAGGATTTCCTTATAACTAATTTTGTTTCCCGTAGTATTTAAGATCCCCATTCCCTATATTTGTTTCCCGTAGAGTAAATTAGATTTTAATAAATAATTTTAGTATAATTAATATCATGTGTTTCCATCATTCAATTTCTCATCAAACAGGATAAATTTCCAATTGCAGCCACGTTGGGAACTACGACCCGGGAATATCTCTTCCGGAATCTTTTATCATTGATTGCTTAATAATTTATAATATATACTATCAACGAATCAATTTTTGGCGCGTTCCGGGGAGGCATTTGCTACGAATTCTATCCAACTTTGATCTGAAACTAGTCTTATGTTAAAATACCATAATTAAAAAACACAAATATTTTTCTTTTCTTTTATTTTATACATATCATATAAAAATTAAAAAAACCAAAAAAAAAAAAAAAAAAAAAAAAAAAAAAAAAAAAAAAAAAAAAAAAAAAAAAAATTGACCAAAAAAATAAAAATTCACTAATTGTACAATACCATAATATAATATCACAACAGAGGTATTATCATAATAAGTTCCGGTGAACTATTTGAAGTTTCCCAACTCAACAAAAATTTAACTTGCCTTCGTGTCCACTTACGATATACGGCTCACCTCAATCTGATTAACAAACTAGTAAGTGGTTTAAGGAGGGTTGTTTCCTAGAACTACGACCCGAAAGGTGAAATAAGCTTCGCCATTCCTACACCCCCCGCTCACCTGTGCGTTTTCATTCTAGAGCTACGTGAATAAGATTGATTAAACAGGTTTAGTTGTCTATCTGATTTTGTCCAATTGTGAAATATGTTGTTAATAAATCGAAAAAACCAAAAATAATCTTTCTTTTCTTCGTATCAGTATAATTCTTCCTATCCCTCTATCCTAGTTAATTCTTAGGACATCATTCGATTGTCGCCTTTAAATCGATAAAAGCATGTTCGGCTTGTTGGAAATTTGCACACTTCAGCCTTTTGTTGTTCAAAAGTAGAAACTCAAAAACAAGATTCTTGTTTCCAATGCCGAATCGTCCAACAACACATTAAGATTGAAAGAAATTGTTTCGTATAGTGGAAACCTTTTTGCAATGGTCCTCATGATTTGAATGTGACCTGACACGAAAGATATTGGAGAAAGCTTTTCAAAAGGTTTCAAAATACGTCCAAGTCATCCAATTGACAAATTCCAACTTTTTTAATGCTCCTCGAGAGCCTTCAGTTGTTCAAAACAAAGACCCCAGTGTCAATTCCTCACAAAATCTCACTAATCGACCAAAAGTGTTTGTTGCGAGTTGTGGTGATTCGTTAGATGGCATCTTTTGTCAACGATCACTTGTAAGTCTTGGGAAAGTGCTCAAGTATGTTATAAATTGTCCACCGAAAACTCTGATTATCACAAATCCGAGCCAACCAAACAAACCATTAATCAGATCCCCTCAAGCGCGGAAAAGTGTGCAAATCCAATAATTTTTTTGTGTCAATGCCAAAAATGTTGGTTTAAATGATATGGCGGATTTGCTTTTATTGTAAGATTTCAGAGTGAACCACCAATGTTTTTAAACTCCATACTCATCTAATAACATTCTCCCGATTAATTCAAACCATTCTCCACAACCCCACGACACCATTCTTAAGAGATTTTGAAAACAATGCTTATTATGGTTTACATTTGTTTCAAACCCCAGTATTTCCGTTTATCCAATCAGACCGTTTACAATCAAGACTTTAATTTCTCGACAAAATCTCAAAGTTTTCAACAACAATATCTTTGTTGTGACATGTGGAGGTCCCAAGACTTTTCATGTCAACCGATGAAGAAGACTAATATCATGAGCAAGAAATCCTTGCTATGATTTCTAATTCTTTCGGTTTTGACCACTCAAACCCGCAATTTTCCGTCAATCATCAACCTCCTCAACCAATGAGCATGGAAGCTTAGGCAACTCCAAGAGGACCTAATGAAAATTCGATGAAATCTTTCTCAAAAATTTAATCGTATCTCTTTTTGGGAAAACGCCTAAGGTTCTAATTGCATGCTGGACACTTTATTGAAGTTAAGCAATCTCAACCCGAGGAAGTTGCAAGAATGTGCTTCGCAAACTTGTCTTCAGATATGAAAATCATAAGTGACGAGCATATCTGATACATCAATACTCCGGCTTGGAATCGCCCTCTCGTCAACTGTGATGATGATGAAGACAGAGGACTATACATTGCAAACGACACCCTTGTTTTTTTACATATTTTGAAATTATTTTTGTGTTTAGCAAGATATTGTTTTGTTTTTGTGTTATGGTTTTTTTCCCGTTTTATCAACCGAGGAGCCCGTAAACTCTCTAATTATGGAGGATGAGCATCTTGACACAATTCCGCAACGGAATCGGACGAATTCATAAAGTCTAGTGTTGAAATCCTTGTTCCAATCCCAAGTGAGTCCAAAGGTGTTCCCAAATTGTATGTGCCTTTTCACTGACAATTCACCGCCTCATTACATTTCAAAATATCAATTCTGAGGATTCTCTGATTCTAACGTTGATCAACTCGACTGATGAAGAATCCTTCTCTAGTAACATGTCGAGTATGTTGAGCGATCACCACCCGAATTCGAGCCATTAGCTCGAAGGTGATGGAGATGTTATCCGAAGTTGGAAGGATTGAGGATGACATTCTATTGATCAAAGACGAATACCCTTCGTGAAAAAAATGTTGAAATGTCAATTGTCTTTGTGCTAAAATCGAAGCAATAAAAGATAATCCCGTTCCATCTTCCGTTGTTTTGACCAAGTCTACCTCCACGCTTCCTAACCTTTTCTTGGAGGAGACTAACACCTTTGATAATTCTTTACCAATCGTAACTTTCTGGCTTAAGTTTGGAAGACCTAGTAAGGCAGTCCCACTAACTCCTTCAGAGTTACTCTTCCAGATTAAAAAGCTTTCTACAATTGATAACGATCATTTTAAAGAGAGAGTAGTGGCAGTACCACCACCAAGTTGATTTTCCTCAATATGATTCTTTTATCTTTGATCTTCGAATGATCAGATTTCCTCCTGCCGATAGTAGGGATTTTTTAACATGGGAGGATTCGCCGATGGTGACATGCCTCACATTCATATCTCCACCGAGTATGATTCGTTTCCTACTTTAAAGATTGAGTCCCGAGCTGGCAATCTTACAATGGATGTGGTGGGGAAAATTTTTCCAAACAAGAGAACCAAGAGATTCACGTGCTTATGTTTTGTCCCACCCTGTAAGTTAGAATATCATACCTTCTAGTGAATCCATTTTTCGCTTATGCTGTATGGATCTTTCTCCCAATTTCTTTTCATACCCCGTTAATCGCCTTAAATCTCTCTCCGTTTATGTGGGGATGAAGACACCATATTTTGAATCCGGCATTTCAAAGTATCATTCTTCTAGGCCGGATGTATCTCATCGGAGTGGAACTTTCATGAAATTCAATACTTATCGTAGTCACTTGAATGAAAGTCCGATGATAATTTTAATTTCCACTTGTTTCCTCAAGGATCCATAAATCCTTGTGATGGGTCAAGCATCGCGACCCTAAACAAGCGCTTCGTGGGAGGCACCCCATGCTTATCATAGCTTATCGTAGTAGTAGTAGTATGTAGTGTTAAATAAGTGTTTTGTGTTGTTGTGTAAGATAGCTTGTCTGTTCCATTACCCGTGTTTCCATGTTGTTGTTTATTGTCCAGGATTGCCCGGATTATGAAGACTCTCAGTTTTGTCATTCATCAAGAGTTTCACATCCTCAGCTTCATTTGGGAATCCGATATCCTAATCTTATCGACTAACGTTTTATCTTTTGGCATACCTCATAAACGGCCTTAGGATTAATGTAGTACCCTTCAAAACATCGAGGACGATGTTTAGTTCTAGTTTGGGGGGGTATCTTCGATTTGATTGTTGCCTGCAGCATTGTTACCACGTAAACCCGTTTTTTACCACCAAAATACCAAAAAAATGAAAAAATTAAAAATTTTTCAAAAATATAATAAGTGTTTTGTCGCAGTTTTGCTTTTCTTTTGGGTAGAATAAGAATAATTTTTGACTTGATCGGGCGGTATTGAGGCCCTAGCTAGTTCACTAAGGCCGAGCTTTCACAATTTCAATGCTTGGAATTTTAATAATGTAAGAGCGAGAAATGATAGAGTTAACTATAAAGTTTATGCGCTAATGCAAGATTCTTCTCAAAAACTTATACAAATAACTTTGTGTTTTCCTCCCGTGAATTTCTAATCCACCTAATCATACGTACTTTCCCAATTTAATTCCAACTAAGTCCAATCGATGTTTTCAGAAAAGCTCAAATTTGTAACTTGAGTTTAAAGCGAGATTTTGTAGTGATTTAAAAGATAAATGCCAAAGAAGCATGAATGAAATGTGAATGCAAAAATGCATGAATATTGAAATTTTGCCAATGAAGCATGCAGTTGATATTATGGAGCAAGTAAAAGATGTGTCGTGATATCCCACTCCGCTCGCAACGAGGTGGGGGTTCAAACTAAGAACGTCGGTTACTCTAGGGATTTGGTGTGTCGTGATTATCTCACTAGAAGAATAGTCTAGGTGAGGGTTCAAACTATGACACAATCCTTAGCCAATTAGGAAAAGGTGAGTTGATGTGATTCCCACTAACGCTAGCACAACGGGGTGGTTTCAAACTAAGAACACCGCGATGGTTGTGATATCCGCTCCGTTAACCACGGAAGGGATCAAACTAAGCAACGCATTCCTAGCTTAAGAACTTATGATTATGATGTTGAAAATGTTGCAAAAAGTCTAAAGTTAAATCCCGAAATCAAGTTACGAAGTCTTAATAGTTGTTCTTTGAGTCGATTATTCCCATTTTGGAGAATTATGACTATGAAAATAAGTTGGTCTATGGTTAAATTAAAATGAGTACACACATTCAATCGTATATCCATGTTGGGAGTTGAAAATTCACAAGTCATAAGTATGAGGGCTTAACATATAAACTTATATCGACAATGATCTTGTTTAATTGCTTAGCTTGGAACTTGTGAAAAATCGAGGACGATGAATTTATCCGTCAGGACATCCTAGATTCACATCTACGGACGCTCCACAATCTATGATCCCAGTTTGATAAATAAAGAAAGTCCCAAACTTGTAAAAAAACTGAAAAATCCAAAAAAATTAGTTGTAGTTTAGTGTAAATTCAGAAAATGTGTGAAAACGGGGCTAACGGTTTACTTCATAACATTGTGTGAGGACACACAATACCTTAGTTTGGGGGATTTGATAAGTGCTTAATTACACATATCTTTTACCTCTAAAAACGAGCTTAAATGACCAAAAACAGACAAAAACTGCCAAATATATGTTTGTTTTGCATTTGTATTGTGCAGGAAGTGGATATCAACAAAAAGACATAAAACCAAGCCAAAATGACAAAACTGAGCATGGAATGGAAAAGACTGTGCAAAATCAAGGCCAAAGTCCAAAAATGCCAAAGTCAGAGTCAATACTGAAGAATCAGCAGTCAAACCGGAGCCGGAACTGAAGAATACTATTGGATACAATCTTAACCCATCTGATGGGCCGGGAAAGCCCAATAGTATATCTATGAAGACTGTGAAGACCAAATGGGCCCTCAATCAATTACAACAGCCCATTTGTGTGCAATTGACAAAGACTGTGAAGACTTTGAAGGCCCAATCCTAAGCCCCAGTTACAGCCAAACTCCAGGCCATTGTACACACAAAACCCACTCCATAACCTTATAGGGCTTGAAAAAGCCCAAAAACCAAACACAACCTTATTGCCCAAACACACACATGGCCCAATACAAGCCCACACACCTTATTGGGCCCAAACCCAAACCCAGTGGGCCCAATACAACCCAACCCAACAAAAGCCCACAATTCAATATTTATAAACTTTAGGGACTAAATGTGTCATTTTATAAAAATGTTTTATAAAGAGAAAAATAAATTTTATAAAACCACAAGACTGAAATTGCAATTACCTAAACACTTTTTAATCTTTTCAAGTTAAACAATAAACCACAAGGGCTGAAATTGCAATTTACCCTAACTCTTTGTTTTCTTTTGTATTAAAACAGCAGGGACCATATTGGACACTTTCTAAAACCTTTTTATAACTAAAAACGGGCCAAAAGAAAATGAAAAGAGTAAGAGAGGTGAGGGACTGAAGTTGCATCATCTTCAAACCTTTCTTTTAAAACGAACCAGCAACCCTGTACCTTAAACCACTCCCGCCAAAACCCAAACCACCTCTCCCCCACCTGTTTCATCTCCAACTACTACCCTAGTACATCCCCAGCTCACCTTCACCTCTCCCCATAACCTATTGCCCCTATAACCCTTTCCCTGTTAACATTTCACACAACCCGAAGTCAATATCAATGGTGAGATCATGAGAAGGCAAAGAGAAGGGTTAGGATTGCTTGGGAAGGCTTTGCACACTCACAACAAACTCAGTCCAAGTCATTTGGACCTCTATAAAAGAAGAGAGAGCAAGCCGAGACACACACACTTTTTTTTTATGTTTTAGTTTAATCTTAATTTTAAGTATTTCTTTTAAGAATTATTGTACTCAGTTGTTTTAAAAGTTTTATGTGTAATTCCTGCAAATTTTTATAAAAGTTGTAATAAATGATTCCAGGGGTAAAATACTTATTACCTGTCCTACTTTTGATATAACCAAGTTCGATTTCATATACTCTACTTTTAAGGGTCGAATAAGTGTACTCAAAATCATTAATGTGGGCTGCGTTTTATACTAATAATACCTACACGTTTTTCTTTCTAGCTAGCCAACGCATTTAAGCTACTATAGAGGCTGAGTTTTTCTAACACCCTCGCATAACTATGTACATGTTTCATTAAGTTCTTCGCAAGTATTATAGGTTTTACATGCTTATTCATTTTACACAAGTAAATGAGAAAGGTCACATTTTGTTTTCTTATCAAAGTTCAAGCACAACACTACACATATATTGCACGTATAAATGAGATGGTAAGGACATAGGACTCACAAGAGTTGAGGAGAGTTTGCTTATCGGCTTGGACCCAAACGTAAGCCCTGATTCCAAACCAAGGAAAACCTTAATTTTGCACTAAAACCAACTCGTTACCCAAACTAAAACGTCCCACCACGCTTTGTTTTCCACTCACACTTGTAACAGCTCATAGATTCTTCTTGCTTGCTAGAACTTTGATCAAACAGAAAACCCACGAGTGACGAATAAGGTTTAGGGTTTATGGAGACAATGAAAATGTGAGGATTGTGTGTGTATGCCGAATTCAAAGAGAAGAAGGGTATGAGAGTTGATGACTTTGTACTCCTGTGAATTTGTGATGATACTAACTCAGCCTATACTCTTCTTATAATCAATTAAGTGGGTATGAGGGCTAGTCAAATGAACACTCACAAGTGTATGTAACACCATATTGGGTAAGTATCTTGGTACAGGAACAAAAAGCCGATTACTATGGATTTCTTGGGAGCAAAGTCGAGGAAAGAGCAGCTAAGAATCACGTGGTTGTTTGGGTTTTATAAAAAGGGATGATGGGCTTTTATCCAAGGGTTTTAAGGGTTAAGGTTAAATGGACTTTAGTATCCTATAAGCATCACACGGTTTGAGGGTTTTTGAATAAGGAAGCACATGATTTTCTTGCTACATTGTAGGAGTATATGTATTTTATCCTAGTTTATCTAGTTTCCTAATGTATAAGAGTTAAAATTTTGGTGTAGTTTATTAATAATAGATTTTTATTTTGATAGAATAAAATGAATGCGATCAAGAAGCTTTCTTGTCGTGAAATATAAATTAAATGACGAACACGGAGGGGGTCAAGTAAGGTCTTAATGAGTTTAGGTTACGATTCTAGCTAAACGATGACTTTTGTGTCTACGCGATTTAATTAGTGTGGTTTAAATGGAAGTAACACACAACCCAATAAATAAATAAAAAGGAAAATGAATTAAATTGGGATCGTAATATGACCTAAAAACACAGGGTGTTATAGTCTCCCCTCGTTAAATGAGCCTTGTCCTCAAGGCTTAAGACGCGGCACTTGACAACGGTGAGGTCTTGGTGAAGAGATGTGGATACTTCTACTTGAATTGGTCTTCACGTTCCCAGGTAAACTCAGGACCTCGTTTAGAGTTCCATCTCACCTTAATGATGGGAATGCGACTTCTCTTCAATTGTTTGATTTCACGGTCCATGACTTCTACTGGCTCTTCCACAAAATGGAGTTTGTCATCAACACGTAGCTCTTCCAACGGAATCACAAGTGATTCATCGGACAGACACTTCTTTAGATTTGACACGTGAAACGTGTTATGAACTCGGCTTAATTGTTGTGGTAGCTCAAGTTTATAGGCAACCGTTCTGACTCTCTCGATCACCTTGAAAGGACCGACATACCTAGGGTTTAACTTCCCCTGTTTGCCAAAACGCACAACTCCTTTCCAAGGTGAAACTTTTAACATGACCTTGTCACCAACTTGAAATACCATTGGTTTACGTCTAATGTTTGCATAGCTCTTCTGTCGGTCACGAGCGGCTTGGATTCTGTTTTTGATTTGGACGATCTTCTCGGTGGTTTCATGAATTATTGCAGGACCAGTAAGCTGAGCATCTCCAACTTCTGCGTGATCGACACTTTCGTCCATACAGTGCCTCAAATGGTGCGGCCTTTATGCTGGTATGGTAACTGTTGTTGTAAGAGAATTCTACTAACGGTAAGTGTCTATCCCAATTCTTTCCAAAGTCCAACACGCAAGCGCGTAACATGTCTTCCAAGGTTTGGATAGTTCTTTCACTTTGACCGTCAGTTTCGGGATGATAGGCCGTACTCATGTCCAATCGGGTTCCCAAAGCCTTATGGAGTGCTTGCCAGAATAGTGACGTAAATCTACCATCACGATCGGAGATGATAGAAACAGGCACACCATGTCGGGTGACCACTTACTTCATGTAAAGCTTCATTAACTTCTCCATGGGATCATTTTCCCTCATTGGTAGGAAGTGAGCAGACTTTGTAAGACGATCAACGATCACCCAAATGGTATCATAACCGTTTGTCGTCTTAGGGAGTTTAGTGACGAAATCCATGGTGATTTTCTCCTATTTCCATTTTGGAATCTCTGGTTGGACTAGCAACCCATAAGGTTTTTGGTGCTCTGCCTTGACTTTAGCATAAGTCAGACACTTGCTAACGTAAGTGGCAATATTCGCCTTCATGTTAGGCCACCAATACAACTGCTTCAAGTCCTGATACATCTTGTCAGAACCCGGATGAATGGACTATTTTGACTTATGAGACTCATGCATGACTAGAGTCCTTAAGTTACCGTAACACGGTAACCAACTCCCGTTGTTTAAACATAAAGTTCCGTCCGCACGGAGTTTCACCCTTTCCTTTGTAAGGTCTTGTCGGAGCATACCTCCAACATCTTCTATAGGGAGGTTTTCAGGTTTTAACGCTTCGGTTTGAGCTTCTAGGATTTGTTTGGGGAGGTTCAAGCCAATAGTCATGACTAAGGTTCGGACCCTTAAAGGTTTATGCCGTTCTTTCCTGCTCAAAGCATCAGCAACAACATTTTCCTTCCCCGGGTGATAACGAATGTCACATTCGTAATCAGTAAGCAACTCCAACCAACGCCGTTGCCTCATGTTTAACTCCTTTTGATCCAAGATATGTCATAAGCTCTTGTGGTCGGTAAATACGGTGCACCTTGTTCCGTATAAGTAATGTCTCCACATCTTACGAGCGAATACCACAACTCCAAGTTCTAGATCATGAGTTGTGTAGTTTTTCTCATGGATCTTCAGTTGTCGAGAAGCATAGGCTATAACCTTCTCGTTTTGCATAAGCACGACACCCAGTCCCTTATGCGACACATCGCAATAAACAACAAAGTTTTTTGATCCTTTAGGAAAGACCATAATGGGTGCGCTACATAGCTTTTGTTTAATCAAATGAAATGCGGCTTCCTCTTTTTTTCCCCCAGTCAAACTTCACACTCTTCTGAGTCAGCTTAGTCATTGGCTTTGCGATCTTAGAAAAGCCTTTAATGAATCTTCTGTAATAACCGGCGAGTCTTAAAAATTAGCGGATCTCTGTTGGACTCTTAGGAGATGCCCAATCTTTAATCGACTCGATCTTTGCTGGGTCTACGTGAATGCCTTTTTTATCAATCACATGTCCGAGAAACTGTACTTTTGGAATCCAAAATTCACACTTGGAAAATTTTGTGTACAACTCCTCTTTCCTAAGCAACTCCAAAATTAATTTCAGATGCTCTTCATGCTCTTCCTTGTTCTTTGAATAAATTAGTATATCGTCGATAAAAACAATCACAAACTTATCCAAATAAGGTTTGTACACCAGGTTCATGAGGTCCATAAATAACGCCGGTGCGTTTGTCAAACCAAAAGGCATTACTTAAAATTCATAATGCCCATAACGGGTCCTAAACGTGGTCTTGGGAATGTCTTCTTCGCGTACTCTCAACTGATGGTAACCTGATCATAAGTCAATTTTCGAGTAGACACTCGACCCTTGAAGTTGATCGAACAAGTCATCAATTCTAGGAAGTGGGTAACGGTTCTTCACCATTAACTTGTTCAGTTCTTGATAATCGATGCACATGCGAAACGATCCGTCTTTCTTCTTAACGAACAAGATCGAGGCTCCCCAGGGTGAAGAGCTGGGTCTTATAAATCCCTTGTCGGATAGTTCTTGAAGTTGTTCTGCCAGTTCTTTCATTTTAGATGGTGCCAACCGATAAAGCGCCCGTGCTACAGGTGCAGCACCTGGTGCCAAATCAATTTGGAATTCTACTTGTCGAGCTGGTGGAATACCCGGCAAGTCTTTAGGAAAGTCTCTAACAATCGGCACGTCCTCAAGTTGTTTCTCCTCGGACTTGTCTTAGGCTTCCTTCGTGGTAATGTGTGCCAAAAAGACATCACATCCCTTTGACAAATACTCTTGTGCTTTAGTGCACGATATGATATTCAGTCGGGATTCCTTCCTTTGATTGCTGCCATCACCTTGAAAAATTAACGTTTCTTTTCCGAAAGGAACACGTACAATCTTATTGTCGCAGATGATCACTCCATGATACTTTGTTAACCAATCCATTACAATAATGACATCAAAACTACCGAGTGGGACAGGCATCAAGTCGATGTTGAAAGGATGATTCATGAAGTTTAGAGTGCACCCTTGAATTATGGTTTTGACTCCTATGATTTTCCCATTGGCCAATTCTACGTCATAATGATTTTCTAATGTAGTGGGGGTAATGTCAATCAGGGCACTAAAGGTATTAGATACAAAGCTCCAATCCGCACCAGTATCAAACAAAATTATATCATAACGGTTGTTGAGAAGAAACGTACCCGTGATGATGTTAGAGTCCGGACTTGCATCTCTTCCTCCCAAAGCATAAGCTCTTCCTTGAGCTGTGCGATTCCCATTTCCATTCCCACGGTTCTTCAGTTTTGGGTAGTTCCTCTTCATATGCCCTGTGTTACCACATTCATAGCATGCCCCAGCCTTCTGATTCTTGTTGTTGTTGTTGTTGTTATTGTTGGTATTGACCCGACAATCAGTGGTAGTATGACCATACCTCTTGCATTTTCCACACTTGGGTGCACACTGTCTAGTGTGATGGTAATTGCACTTGGTGCACAGAGGTAGGTCCCCAGTATAGACCTTCTTTTCACCAAGTCCAACAGTGTATGCCCTAGCTACATTTTGCTTCTTGAGGGGTTGTTGTTGGTGATTGTTTCTTGATGAGTCATCAACCTTTCTCTTGTTTTCATTCTCCCTTTCCGCATAAGTGCGGAGTTTCTGATCCATCAAGTCGTTGGCCAACTCGATAGCAAAATCAAGAGTCTTGGGTCATGCAGACATGACATTTCCATGAATGTTATCGGGAAGTCCACCGATATACTTGTTAATCTTTGCGGTTTCATCAGTAAGAAATTTAGTGCACATCAAGGCTAGTTCTTGGAAATGCTGAGTGTAAGCTGCAACATCGTTTCCCCTGGCCTTCAGATTCTACAGTTCAATTTCGAGTTTCTTGATTTCACCATTTGGACAATATTTGTTCGTCAATTTCTTCTTGAAAGTTCCCTAAGTCATAGCATAGGCGGCATCATGACCTAAGGTTCTCACATGACCATTCCACTAGGTTAGTGCAGCACCTAGCAGAGTGCAGGTAGCACATTTCACTTGATTTTCAACGGCACAACTGCTAATGTGGAATATTGATTCCATATTTTCAAGCCATTGAGACAAGCCAACAACGCCTTCAGTTCCCTTGAAGTTCAAGGGTTGGCATTTCATAAAGTCGGGGTAGGAACAGACACGTGCAGGTTGCACAGGCCTTCTGATTCCTCCTCCTGAACTTTGGCTTCCGTCATCCTGAGTAGAGTTTCTTTGGATTGCCCGATCGATCATAGCTTGAATGGATTCTGGAGTCATGGCGTCGTTTGCTCCTTGTCTTGTTACAGGCATGATTCTAATAATCACAAGAATACAATGTACGTGAGATATAATCACAATGTCGATACAAATGGATATGATAATAATAACTACACCACAACACAATGGAAAATGAATAAAATGAGATCAACCATAACATCATACATCAACATTTCATAACATAATGTCGAATCATACATGATTTGTTTGGATACAAAATGACCACAAATGATCTTAGTACAGAAAATGAAAATACGTCCTAGAGTCTATTAGCTGGGATTTACCCATAAAGCTTAATAGACTATACATGATAACTAGAAATGAAAAGTACAACTAACAGCTACTACCGGCATCCTCCACCGTATCAATCCGAGCTCTAGCCTCTAGCACCTGGGTACGCATGATCTGTCTGACTGCATCATCCTCAGCTCTCTGGCGCTGCCACTCCATACGACTCATGTGAGTCTCCAGTGTCTCAAGTCGCGCCAATAATGCCCTGTTCCGAGCCTCAGAACTAAGGTAAGCCTGGCGTACCTCATGCAACTCTGTCTCGTAAGCAGTCCTCTGACCTCTCACTACATCAATCTCGAGTCTAATGTCTCTGCGGTCAGTCCGAGCGTCAAGAAGCTGTGTATAGAAATCCTCACTCTCCTTCCTGCGAACCTGTGCCTGGTAGCTGACCCTCAAGTTAACTTCCTCAATGGAAGTCATCATCCTATGCTCAGAAGCCTGTAAAGCTCTAACATAACCAACATCCTCTGCTCTGTCAGCAGCTCTAGCAATAGTTCGGGCATCATGACCAGGACTACGAATCAAACCCTGTCCTGCCTCAACAATATCAACAAAATCATACTGATGTCTAGGTGCTCTAGCAACAGCAGTAGCAGAACTCTCTGCTACATCACACCTAGGTGGGGGAGCAGTAAGTACAAATCTCCTCTAAGGTGGCATGTCCTCCTCAGGGATGTCATCTCTCATATGGATCATGGCTGCCTTATGACCCAATGGTGCCTGATCATAGGTAAGGTTGGTGGGTGGTATAGGTGCGGCATCATGCTCAGCAATGCGTGCCTCCATGGATTCTGACATAGGTAGCTCAAGTCGGACAATCTTCCCTGCCCTACAAAGACGTGTCTGAGAAAAAGGGACCCTAGTCTGAGGTGATCTAGGTGGTGGTGGTGTAGCAGCAGTCTCGTTCTCTTCGAACGGCTCAGTCTCATCAGAATCCTCAGAGGGCTCATCCTCCTTAGCATCCTCATCCTCATCCTCGGGATCATGCTCCTCGCTGGGATCCTCCTCGGGATCCTCCTTGGAATCCTCATCGTCAGTCCCCGGCTCATCAGGATAATCAATAGAATCCGTATCAGTATCATCCTCCATCGAATCTGAGTCAGCAAGGTATCCAGGTGACTCAGCAGTCGGTGAAGCGTCATCAGCATAAGGCTGATCCTCGGCCTGAATGTCATCATCTGATGGTACATGGTACTCTGGGTGCTTTGGCTCCAGAACATAGACTGGTACATGCTCATCCAACTCTATGGGGTCAGGTACATAGGCAGGTGACAGTGGGTATGCCTGCCCTTGTTGGGCAACCTCCTCATACGGGTCCATATCCGGAAGCTCGCCGACATTCACGAGTGGAATACCCCATGATGATGGTCCGTTTGAATCAGAAGATACGGACATATAGGTAACAGCGGATGATGCGTTGTCTGAACACATGGCAAATCTGTAACCATAATATAAACTCGTATAAGTATATTATATAAGACCATCGGTAATATACGTAATGTAATATAAACACGTATATAACTTATGTAAGCACTTAGTGGAATCAACTAATGCTA